>BLSH010080519.1:1259306-1270347 GCA_018402905.1 Glandirana rugosa
CTGGGACATATGGGATAGACCACTAACATATGGGATAGACACTGATACATATGACGATAGACCCCGAGACACATGACGATATACCACTAAGACATATGACGATATACCACTAAGACATATAACGATATACCACTAAGACATATGACGATATACCACTGAGACATATGACGATATACCACTAAGACATATGACGATATACCCCTGAGACATATGACGATAGACCTCACGACATACGGTGATAGACCACTACGACATATGGTATAGACCACTACCGCCCCACATATGAGGACTGTGTTCCCCACCTTTGATATTCCCCACCCCGAATATATAGCAGTATACAGAGTCACCATATAGCAGTATACAGAATCACCATATAGCAATATACAGAATCACCATATAGCAGTATACAGAATCACCATATAGCAGTACACAGAGCCCCAGATAGCAGTATACATAGTCACAGATAGGGTATACAATCACCAGATAGGGTATACAGGGTCCCAGATAGAGTATACAGTCACCAGATAGGATGTACAGGGTCCCAAATAGGGTATACAGGGTCCCAGATAGGGTATACAGAGCCCCAGATAGGGCATACAGAGTCCCAGATAGGGCATACAGAGTCCCAGATAGGGCATACAGAGTCCCAGATAGGGCATACAGAGTCCCAGATAGGGCATACAGAGTCCCAGATAGGGTATACAGTCACCTGATAGGGGTATACAGTCACCAGATAGGGGTATACAGTCACCAGATAGGGGTATACAGTCACCAGATAGGGGTATACAGGGTCCCAGATAGTGTATACAGTCACCAGATAGGGGTATATACAGTCCCAGATAGGGCTTTGAAGCGGTTCATGCTCCATGCAGAGTATTGCACATAGTACATGTCATAGGAAGCTCCATGCAGAATATTGCACATAGTAAATCCCCCAGGAAGCTCCATGCAGAATATTGCACATAGCACATGTCTTAGGAAGCTCCATGCAAAATATTGCACATAGTACATGTCATAGGAAGCTCCATGCAGAATATTGCACATAGTACAAGTCTTAGGAAGCTCCATGCAGAATATTGCACATAGTACACACCATAGAAAGCTCCATGCAGAATATTGCACATAATACATGTCCATAGGAAGCTCCATGCAGAATATTGCACATAGTAAATCCCATAGGAAGCTCCATGCAGAATATTGCACATAGCACATGCCTTAGGAAGCTCCATGCAGAATATTGCACATAGTACATATCATAGGAAGCTCCATGCAGATTACTGCACATAGGACATGTCTTAGGAAGCTCCATGCAGAATGTTGCACATAGTAAATGCCATAGGAAACAACGCCATGCAGAATTTTGCGCATAGTACATGTCATAGGAAGCTCCATGCAGAGTATTGCACATAGTACATATCATAGAAAGCTCCATGCAGAATATTGCACATAGTACATGTCAAAGACAGCTCCATGCAGAATATTGCACATAGTACATATCATAGGATGCTTCATGCAGAATATTGCACATAGGAAATGTCTTAGGAAGCTCCATGCAGAATATTGCACATAGTAAATGACATAGGAAGCTCCATGCAGAATATTGCACATAGGGCATGTCATAGGAAGCTCCATGCAGAATATTTCACAAAGTACATATCATAGAAAGTTCCATGCAGAATATTGCACATAGGACATGTCTTAGGAAGCTCCATGCAGAATATTGCACATAGGACATGTCTTAGGAAGCTCCATGCAGAATATTGCACATAGTAAATGACATAGGAAGCTCCATGCAGAATATTGCACATAGGGCATGTCATAGGAAGCTCCATGCAGAATATTTCACATAGTACATATCATAGAAAGTCCCATGCAGAATATTGCACATAGGACATGTCTTAGGAAGCTCCATGCAGAATATTGCACATAGGACATGTCTTAGGAAGCTCCATGCAGAATATTGCACATAGGGCATGTCATAGGAAGCTCCATGCAGAATATTTCACATAGTACATATCATAGAAAGTTCCATGCAGAATATTGCACATAGGACATGTCTTAGAAAGCTCCATGCAGAATATTGCACATAGGACATGTCTTAGGAAGCTCCATGCAGAATATTGCACATAGTAAATGACATAGGAAGCTCCATGCAGAATATTGCACATAGTAAATGACATAGGAAGCTCCATGCAGAGTATTGCACATAAGATATGTCATAGGAAGCTCCATGCAGAATATTGCACATATTACATGTCATAGGAAGCTCCGTGCAGAGTATTGCACATAGTACATATCATAGGAAGCTGCATGCAGAATATTGCACATAGTACATGTCACAGACAGCTCCACACAGAATATTGCACATAGGACATGTCATAGGAAGCTCCATGCAGAATATTTCACATAGTACATATCATAGAAAGTTCCATGCAGAATATTTCACATAGGACATGTCTTCGGAAGCTCCATGCAGAATATTGCACATAGGACATGTCTTAGGAAGCTCCATGCAGAATATTGCACATAGTAAATGACATAGGAAGCTCCATGCAGAATATTGCACATAGGACATGTCATAGGAAGCTCCATGCAGAATATTGCACATAGTACATGTCATAGGAAGCTCCTTGCAGAGTATTGCAAATAGGACATGTCTTGGTAAGCTTCATGCAAAGTATTGCACATAAGATATGTCATAGGAAGCTCCATGCAGAATATTGCACATATTACATGTCATAGGAAGCTCCATGCAGAATATTGCACATAGTACATATCATAGGAAGCTGCATGCAGAATATTGCATATATTACACGTCATAGGAAGCTCCATGCAGAGTATTGCACATAGGAAGCTCCATGCAGAGTATTGCACATAGGACATGTCATAGGAAGCTCCATATAGAGTATTGCACATACAGGGTCCCAGATAGGGGTATACAGGGTCCCAGATAGTGAATACAGTCACCAGATAGGGGTATATACAGTCCCAGATAGTGTATACAGTCACCAGATATGGGTATATACAGTCCCAGATAGTGTATACAGACACCAGATAGGGGTATATCCGGTCCCAGATAGTATATACAGTCACCAGATAGGGATATATACGCTCCCAGATAGCGTATACAGTCACCAGGTAGGGTTATATACTGTCCCAGATAGTGTATACAGTCACCAGATAGTGGTTCACGGCGCCCCCCCCCCGAAGTCAGGATAAGTCCCGCACTTACCCCATCTAATAGGCAGGCAAGCAGGCAGGAGTGTGCAGAGATCGGCATGCGGCCAGGGGGCTGTTTGTATGCAGAGAGACAGCATCTCTCTCCAGTCTCCATGGCTGGCAGTGACACAAAGGCTCCTCCGAGATCAATCACCGCCGTATTGGACGGCGGTGATTGACAGTACCAGGAGCCAATAGGGGGCTCGTGGCGCAGAGCAAAGCGCCTCAAGGCAGGAATAAACCCTGCCATTGAAGCGTGACGCCTGCAATCATGTGATTGCAACAACGTCACGCTTCCCATAGTGCACTGTGTCCAGCGCCTGAACACGGTGTACTATGTTAATTTGAACAAACTTTTTTTCTTTATAGGGACATTTTTTTTTTATGGGGGGGGGGTGCCCGGGCCGCCACTGGTTAAAAGTGCCAGCTTGCCGCGCTTCCGAGGTGGTGTGCAGCCGCTTTGGAAGCGATTGCCATTGATTTCAATAGCAGGGGCAGTGTAAACACCGCTCAGCACACTGTCCCAACGATGCTGCTTGCAGGACTTTTTGTAACATCCTGCAAGCGTACTGCCCCATTGTGAAAGCACTCAGGCTTTCACACTGGGATGGATGGGGGGTGTTTTTCAGGCGCTATTTTTAGCACCGCAGCGCCAACCCCACCAACTGTAAGGGCACTTTCACACTGAGGCAGTTTTCAGGCGTTCTAGTGCTACAAATAGCTTCTGTAAAGCTCTTGAAAACTGCCTCCCCTGCCACCTGTGTGAAAGCCTGAGTACTTTCACACTGGGGCGGTGCGCTTGCAGGACATTAGAAAAAGTCCCGCAAGCAGCGTCTTTGGGGCGGTTTGGGAGCAGTGTATACACCGTTCCCAAACCGCCCCTGCCCATTGAAATGAATGGGCACCCCTTCTTGGGGGTTAAAAATGCCCCACTACTTCCCCTAAAAGTGGCACCAAAGCTCTGTTATAACAGCAGTAAAGCACCGCTAGAATGAGCGGCGATTTACTGGGAACACTCGGCGGCCCCAGTGTGAAAGTAGCCTTTGTGTTACTTTTTTGCCTCATGTGCAAAGGAATAGGGAACTGAATTACCTAGGTTCTGGGTTCAACAGTGGAATAATACAATTCTTCTATCAGGCAGCTGATTGGCAGACAGACTGGATGAAATTGATCCTTATAGTCTCAACAGCTTGGCTGAGTGCATATGTCTCCTTGATATATAGATCAAGATTTATTGCTACTGCAGTGGCAGGCATCATAAGTGTATTTTACACTGGATTTACTAAGGATTCAGTATATTTCTTGCCTATGTCTCCTTTGTTAGGCCACAGAACTACAACCTTGTGTTGAGGTCTTCTGTAGAACTTGCTAAATATATAATTTAATGGTGTGTTTTTCTGACTGCAACAGCTTGTAAGCCTCACTGGGCTGTTGTTACCATGTCACCACGACAGAGCTGTAGCAGCCATTTTAATGATTTAGTCAGCCGCCATTTTAATGATTTAGTCAGCAGCCATTTTAATGATTTAGTCAGCAGCCATTTTGAGTTTTCTTTGCATATTTTAGACTACAGCATCTGCTGGCAGGAGGTGCTCCTGTTTGACACAGCTTAGCAGCCATACAGATGTTTTTTTCTGTTGCAGAGAAGCATTTATTCTATTAATTACATTGGGCACAACTGTTTTTATTAGATACATTGGCTATAGCCAGTATCTTTACATTCCCATATACAGCACATTCGGTTTTATACCTAAGCCTTTACTGTTAACTTGGGTAACATGTCTGACACTAAGGGCTGGTTCACACCATGAATCGCACAAACATGCTGTGCGTTCTTGTGCAATTCACATGCGATCTGGTTGCAGTGCGATTTCAGCCTATTCATTTGAATGAGCTGAAATGGTGCTAGACTGCACCAAAAGTAGTGCATGCACTCGTTTACAAAACGCATAGCAACCGGACTGCATGATGCTACTGTACTGCGTTTGCGACCTGCAATTGTCATTGAGTTAACACTGATACCCGCTGCAGATCGCAAGTGCAGTTCTTTCTGAATTTGGTGCGAAAAATGCGCACTGAACATGTGTTTCCTGCACTGTGTTCTAAAGACATGCCAAGCTATTCTTTACCTGATAATGTAACCATACAAAACCACTTGCTGACCAGGCCTTTTTCTGACATTCTTTGTTTATAAATAAAAATCTGTATTTTTGGCTAGAAAATAACTTGGAACCCCCAAACATATATATTTTTTTTGTAGCAGAGGCTCTGGAAAATAAAATGTCAGTCTTTGCAATTTTTTGTCACAAGTTTTATGCACAGTGGTTTTTGAAGCACAATTTAAAAAAAAAAAAAATACACTTCAATGAACTAAATAATAAAAACAAAACCCCGCACTATATACCCCAATTGTTTTGTAAAATATGAAAGATGATGTTACGCTGAGTAAATAGATACCAAACATTTCATGGTTTTAACCACTTCAATAATCGGGCACTTCCCCCCCTTCCTGCCCAGACCAATATTCAGTTTTCAGCACTGTCGCATTTTGGATGACAATTTCGGTGGTATTTGATCACCACTGGGGTTTTTATTTTTTGCGCTACAAATAAAAAAAGACCGAAAATTTTGAAAAGAAAAAGTTTTTTTCTACCTAGGTCGGAGATGCGGTGTGCCAGACTGACAACACCGCACCACCGATCGCTACACTGTGGGCGCGCAATCAAGACTTATGCTGCTGGACATCATATGACGCCCAGTAAGGATAACAGAACCACTTTCTGGCCTTCATTTTGCTATATGGCAGGCGGGAAGTGGTTAAATTGCATGCGCTCGTGGAATGGCACTAAACGACAGTACTTAAAAATCTCCATAGGCAACAATTTAAAAATTTCTACAGATTACCAGTTTAGAGTTACAGAGGATGTGTAGAGCCAAAATTATTGCTCTCGCTGACGTTCGCGGCAATACCTCACGTGTGGTGCAAACACTGTTTACATACTGTATGCAGGGCCGTTGCTACCACTAGGCAAACTAGGCAGCTGCCTAGGGAGCACTGCTGCTTAGAAGTGTCTGGCTGCTGGTTTCCCTCCGTGTCTGCATGCTCTGCAGGCTGCAGCGTGTAACTAACTCAGTCTCAGGCAGCTGCTCCATCTGACCAGTAGTGTACATAGAGGCACAGTACTGGAGCCATCGCTAGAGGGAGCAGAGCCGATGTTTCCTGTATAGTGCCACCTCCTGTCGCATGTGCAGGGCACAGGGGGTGGAGTCAGGGGTGGAGCCAATGGGGGCGGAAAAAGGTGGTTTTGCCTAGGGTGTCAAAAATCCTTGCAGCAGCCCTGACTGTATGTGGGGTGACCTACATTTGCGTTCACCACTGCGCGCAAGCTCGAGGGGACAGGGGGTGCTTTAAAATTATATTTTTTTAAAAATCACTTTTATTGTATTGCAAGGACTGTTAACATCCCTTGCAATAACAATACAGCATGACAGGGCCTCTATGGAGAGATCTGGGGTATAAAATACCCCAAATCTCTCCTCTACCCTTAAAAGCAAAAGATCAAAAAAAAAACAAAAAAAAAACCAAATAATAAAAAAAAAGGATCTTTTGCTTAACCACTTCAGCTCCGGAAGGTTTACCCACCTTCATGTCCAGGTTATTTAAAATGATCATTTTTTAAAATCACTTATTGTATTGCAAGGAATGTAAACATCCCTTGCAATAACAATACAGTATGTCAGGGCCTCTATGGAGAGATCTGGGGTCTAAAATATCCCAAATCTCTCCTCTACCCTTAAAAGCAAAAGATCAAAAAAATAAAAAACATAAATAAAAAAAAATGATCTTTTGCTTAACCACTTCAGCTCCTGAAGGTTTACCCATCTTCATGTCCAGGCCATTTTTTGCGATACGGCACTGCATTACTTTAACTGACAATTGCATGGATGTGCAACGCTGTACCCAAATAAAATATACATCCTTTTTTCCCACAAAAAACACATGTGGGGGGTTCATGGGAATCCTGGCTGTCCTGGAAGACTTCCTAGAAAATGAGTTACCGGTAAGGCTCCTTTCACACTGGGGCTGGCGGGCGGGAGCGGTAAATCCCCGCTAGTTTTCAGGCAGGTGCGCGGCGCTTTTAACCCCCCCAAGGGGTTAAAACGGGGTTAAAAGTGCCGGAGCACCGCGCTACCGAGGCGGTGTGCAGCCGCTTCGGAAGCGCTGCCCATTGTTTTCAATGGGCAGGGGCGGTGGAGGAGCGGTGATTCACCGCTCACCGCACCGCCCCAAAGATGCTGCTTGCAGGACATTTTGTAACGTCCTGCAAGCGCACCGCCCCAGTGTGAAAGCACTCCAGCTTTCACATTGGGGTGGGTGGGGAGGTATTTTTGAGGCGCTTTACAGGCGCTATTTTTAGCTAAATAGCGCCTGTAAAATGCCTCAGCGTGAAAGGGGTCTAAGTCTAACTTGGGTTTTCTCAAATCGTCTTCCAGGACAGCCTCTGAGACGATGCGCAAGAACTTACCACTTAGGACGGGAACACTGCCTGGAGGACTTTATGTTTTTGCTTGTAAGCGATAATGCTTCGCAAAGGTAGAGTAGCTGGACCATAAAGCAAGTTTGCATATTTGCTCTGGTGAAGCACCAGCTCTCCCTGCCCATGATGCCAACAAGGCTCTGGTTGAGGGTGCATTAATAAATTGAGGTGGGGTTCCCTGCCGGCTAAAACATTCAGCAATAGCTAATCTCATCCATCTAGCTATAGTGGACTTAGATGCTTTTTGACCTCTGAGTGCACCTGCAAAAACTATAAATAATCTGACTTTCTAAATTCTTTAAAATCATTGATCTAGCACAAAAGACTTTTTCGGACATCTAACCGACTAAACATTTCCTCTTCCTTATTAGCCAGAGCGGAATAGAAGGTGGGTAATATAATAACCTGAGTTCTATGAAAGGCCAAAGATACCTTGGAGAGAAACGCAGGATCTGTTTTAAGAATTACCCTGTCCTCGAAAATAGAGAAGAATGGCCCCCTACTGGAAAGAGCCTGTAACTCACTGACGTTTTGACGTTACAGACAGAAATAAAACGTTTTTTAAGGTTAGCTATTTAATAGATGATTCCTCCATGGGCTCAATTCTTAATGCTTTAAGCACCAGAGAAAGATCCCAGGCTGGACAGGATTTAACTGCCAATGGTTTAGATTTGGATAAAGCCTTAAAGAAGTTTGATACAAAAAGGATCTTGTTGTAGAGGGGTCTGAAGAAACGCAGAGGCCTGCACCTTTAAGGTGCTAACAGAGAGCCCCTTGTCAGCTCCCTCCTGGAAAAACGCTAATACTGTTGGGATATCTCGGATTTCATGGCCTTGGTCTGACATCCCAGAGTTGAACTTCTTCCACATTTTGGAGTAGATAGCCCTGGTAACGGGCTGGCGCCAGCTAACTAGGGTCTTTGCCACTCTTTCCAAAAAACCCTGCGATATTACAAGCTGTTCCTCAGAAGCCAGGCTGACAGCTTCAATGTAGTCACCTGGGGGTGAAGAACTGGTCCCTGCAAGATCAAGTCCTCCCTCTCTGGGAGGAAGATGGGGGAACTGCAGACAGGCTTTGCAGCATGGAGAACTATGGCATTTTGGGCCAAAAAGGGGCCACCAAGATAAGTTTGTTTTTTCCTGAGAGGAATTTCCGAAGAACTTGCAGAATTCACCTCACCAGGGGGAAATGCATATGCAAGGCTGAACATCCAAGGATTGGCCAAGGCGTCTATCCCTATCGCCTGATCCTGAGGGTCTAGGGAAAATCATTTTTTGACCATGTAGTTCTTTTGGGATTAGAAGAGATCTATTTCTGGCACCCCCATTCCTGAGTGATGACTGCAAAACCCTCCTGACTGAGTGCCCATTCGTTGTGACTCGGCCACTGCCGACTGAAGAAATCCCCCAACAAATTTTGAGACCACTTCAGGTGTATGTCTGAGCTTGAAGCCAACTTCTGTTCAGCCCAAGCAAAAATGTTGTTTGCAATTGCTTGCAGTCGCTGACTCCTTGTAGATGATTGCAACTGTAGTTACATTGTCTGAGCGAATCTGAAGGCGAGAATCCTCCAGATCCAATAGAAAAGCACTCAACGCCTACTGGACGGCTAACAACTCTCTGGTTGGAAGACATCCAGGCTTTTCTTAGGGAACAGGTCCCCTGGGCTACTCTGCTGCCCTGATGTGCTCCCCAACTGAAATGACTGGCATCGGTGGTTAGAATCTTTGTCTGTGGAGTAGTCCATTCTAGGCCTCTGCACAGGTTGTGCTGAGCCCGCCACCACCAAAGGGATCTCATGACCTTTGAGGGAAGGGAAATCCGAAAGTCCAAGGTATTTCTGCTTCCATTACAATTCTTTATCAGAAGTGCCTGCAATGGACATCGGTGGTATCTCGCCCAAGGTACTGCGGGAAAACAGGATGTCATAAGGCCGACTACCTGAGAAATTTCCCTTAGCGAGACCGATTAGCGGCAAAGCTTCAGGGCAATCAATCGGTCCATCTTTAAAAGTTTTTCCTTTGGAAGAAAAATCTTTCCCTCCACCGAGGTAATCTCGTACCCTAGGCATGAAACTCTCTGGGATGGAATTAGGCAGGAATTGTCTCAGTTGATCAGCCTACCCAAAGCCTGGAAAGAATCCTGAACTTCTTTCAGCTCCGCTGCTCGCTGGTGATAGGATCCGGCTGTCAAATGTAGATCATCCAAATAAGGAACGATCATGATCGTTCTCAAACATAAGGGAGCCAAGGCTTTCGCTAGAATTTTTGTAAAAATTCTTGGTGCCAAAGCTAGGCTGAATGGCAGGGCCTGACATTGAAAACGGCGCATCTCTGAGCTCATTTTGACTGCTAATCTGAGATATTTTTGAAAAGCCGGGTGATTTGGGACATGGAGATACGCAGCATGGCCATAAAACAATTCTGATACAGGATGTTTCTCACAGAGAAGATGGATTCCATCCTGAAGTGTTTGTATCTGAGATTGATTCAGGGGCCGGAGACTGAGGATCAGGCAAAATTTGCCTGATGGCTTTTTCACTATGAAGACATGGGAATAAAATCCCTGTCCCTGCTCTTCCCGGGGAACTTGGGTGAGGACTTTCTGGCCCAAAAGATCTATTAGGAGACAAAGTACATCTGCCTTTTCCCAATATTTTTTACTATAATAAATATCCAAAACAAAAAAATTATTCATCAGTTTTGGCCGATATACAGTCAGTTCCATAAATATTGGGACATCGACACAATTCTAATCTTTTTGGCTCTATACACCACCACAATGGATTTGAAATGAAACAAACAAGATGTGCTTTAACTGCAGACTTTCAGCTTTAATTTGAGGGTATTTACATCCAAATCAGGTGAACGGTGTAGGAATTACAACCGTTTGTATATGTGCCTCCCACTTTTTAAGGAACCAAAAGTAATGGGACAGATTAACAATCATAAATCAAACTTTCACTTTTTAATACTTGGTTGCAAATCCTTTGCAGTCAATTACAGCCTGAAGTCTGGAACGCATAGACATCACCAGACGCTGGGTTTCATCCCTGGTGATGCTCTGCCAGGCCTCGACTGCAACTGTCTTCAGTTCCTGCTTGTTCTTGGGGCATTTTCCCTTCAGTTTTGTCTTCAGCAAGTGAAAAGCATGCTCAATCGGATTCAGGTCAGGTGATTGACTTGGCCATTGCATAACATTCCACTTCTTTCCCTTAAAAAATCTTTGGTTGCTTACGCAGTATGCTTCGGGTCATTGTCCATCTGCACTGTGAAGCGCTGTCCA
>BLSH010080519.1:1270946-1285089 GCA_018402905.1 Glandirana rugosa
AAAAAAAAAAAAAAAAAAAAAAAAAAAATTGGTTTTTATACATCTTCTTATATGTCAGTCCAGGTATTTATAACCCTGTAGCTGTGTTAAGATTAGTAAAACCGAGATATGTGGTGGTGTTACCTAAACTTTACTTTGTTTTTTCTACACGAAATTGACGTCTGCAAGTCGAAATTAAACTCCCATAAATGTAGGTTTAGTCCACTTGTCACATCCTTAATGTTGTCAAACATATACACGGAGGGTGAAAAATTCCCTGGTTTTCATTACCTTGTTAACCGAAGAGTCGACAAGGTACCGGTCCATAAAAAGTGGGAGGCACATATACAAACTGTTGTAATTCCTACACTGTTCACCTGATTTGGATGTAAATACCCTCAAATTAAAGCTGAACGTCTGCAGTTAAAGCACATCTTTTTTGTTTCATTTCAAATCCATTGTGGTGGTGTATAGAGCCAAAATGATTAGAATTGTGTCGATGTCCCAATATTTATGGACCTGACTGTATATTCTTCTACATATTTTTGGTTAAAAAAAAAAAAAAAAAAAAAAAAAGTTAAAAAAAAAAAAAAAAAAAAAAAAAAAATCGCAATCGGCGTGTATTGATTGGTTTGCTGAAAAATTTATCGCATCTACAAACTATGGGAATTGATTTATTGCGTTTTTATTATTTATTTATTTTTTGGCGGTGATCTGTGATTTTTATCGGGACTGCGATATTGCAGCGGACATGTCGGACATTTGTGACACTTTTTTGGGACCAATGACATTTATACAGCGATCAGAAATTTAAATGTCCACGGATTACTGTATAAATGTCATTGGCAGTGAAGGGGTTTACCTGCAGGGGGCAGTGAAGGGGTTAAGTGTGTTCCCTGGGTGTGTTCTAACTGTGGGGGGGGGGGGCGGGGCTGGTCGGGACAGAACAGATCTAACTGATCCCAGTGACAGAGATCAGTAGATCTGTCTTGTCCCCTTTAACAGAACGGAGAACCGCCGTGTTTACATTGGCGGTTCCCCGTTCTGCAGATCTGACAGGGGATCGCGGGTCTCGGGTGGACATAGAGTCCACCCGACCCGTGGGGCACGCCCACGCAGCGTGTGGCGCGCGCCAACGCCTGTGAGTGTGCGCCAGGAGCGTGCACAAGGGCGGATGTCCACCCGGCAATTCAGATCCGCGCTGGAGCCGTACTTCGGCTATAGCGTGGATCTGAATGGGTTAAAGCCGTATTTTGAAAAGTGTTAGCCTTGTCCCTAAAGCTCTTAATGCTAGCTATAAACGAACCTGGCTTGAAGAGTGCTACTGTTTGGAATAAATCATCTGAATATAACTGTTGTGGTGACAGTGTGTGTTACAGGCGATTATTCTAAAATCATAATTGGTATTGGTGGGAGTTCTGACGCTTCCAGATCAAAGGTCAGTGGTGGCAGTGAAAGGGTTAATTCCTTAAATTAGCCCGGTAACAATCACTCTCAGACTGCTGGCACCCGAATTGTGGTCCCGCAAGCTGGAAAATCTTTGTGCTGGATGCAGCTGAGAGTGGTATTGTTACGTTAGTGACAGCGCGGTGTGAGATTGGTCGTCCTCTGTCACGAGTTAGTGAGGAGGGCAGGGATTTGATACCCGCATTCGTCACACTCCCTAGGTTCCTTCCCACGTGCGACCTATCCTTCCAGAGGAAACACTAATACTGAGGTGTAGGCCGGGAGGACCATCTTTTATCTTCAATGGGGTATGTGTTTCTTGTCCGGAGGGAGGAGCCCTAGGTCTCAGAGGCTGTCCTGGAAGATGATTTGAGAAAACCCCAATAAGCGTACTTTGATTTGTTTGCAGAAAAATTATAGGGTCTACAAACAGTTTTTTTTTTACTAGTAATGATAGTGATCAGCGACTTATAGCAGGACTGTGATATTGCAGCAGACAAATCAAACAAATTACACTTTTTGGGGACCAGTGACACTAACACAGCGATCAGTGCTAAAAAAAAAGAAATGCACCGTCACTGTACTTATGACACTGACAGGGAAGGGATTAACATTAGGGGTGATCAAAGGGTTAACTGTGTTCCCTGGGAGTGCTTTCTAACTGTGCATGGGGTCCTTGTACTGTAGGAAGGCAGAGATCCATGTTTCTAGCAGAAACACAAGATCACTGCCTTCCCTTGTCACAGAACGGTGGTCTGCCTTGTTTACACGTTCGCGTGACCCACCGATTGGCTCCCGCTGTGTCCAATCATAGCTGGAGCGGGTCCCAGTACGTGATCTGGCACTGAGTAGCCGCCGGAACCACCGGAAAGCGCGCACGCGGGGGGGGGGGGGGGAGTGATGACACCTCCCGCAGCTTGTAAAAGTGATCAGATCGGATCACTTTTTATCAGAAAGACCAGCGCCTGAGGGAAAATTAATAACGGGGTTATCTACAGTGCCTTGAAAAAGTATTCATATCCCTTGAAATTTTCCACATTTTGTCATGTTACAACCAAAAACGTAAATGTATTTTATTGTGATAATATATGTGATAGAGCAACACAAAGTGGCACATAATTGTGAAGAGGAAGAAAAATGATAAAATTATTTTCAAAAGGTTTTACAAATAAATATTTGAAAAGTGTGGCGTGCGTTTGTATTCAGTCCCCCGCGAGTCAATACTTTGTAGCACCACCTTCGCTGCAATTATAGCTGTGAGTCTTTTTAGGTATGTCTCCAGCTTTGCACATCTAGAGAGAATTTTTTTGCCCATTCTTCTTTTGAAAATAGCTCAAGCTCTGTGAACAGCAATTTAAGTCTTGCCACAGATTCCCAATTGGATTTAGGTCTGAATTTTGACTGGGCCATTCTAACACATGAATATGCTTTGATCTACCAGTCCATTGTAGCTCTGGCTGTATATTTAGGGTCGTCGTCCTACTGGAAGACGAACCTTCACCCCAGTCACGAACCTTCACCCCAGTCTCAAGTCTTTTGCAGACTCTAACAGGTTTTCTTCTAAGATTGCTCTGCATTTGACTTCATCTTCCCATCAACTCTGACCAGCTTTCCTGTCCCTACTGAAGAAAAGCATCCCCACAACATGATGCTGCCACCACCATGTTTTCATGGTGGGGATGGTGTGTTCAGGGTGATATGCAGTGTTAGTTTTCCGCCACGCAGCATTTTTGTTTTAGGCCAAAAAAACTGGATTTTTTTCTACTTACCGTAAAATCCCTCTCTCTGAGTTCATTGACGGACACAGCAGCTCCATAGACCATTGGGTTATGCTGCCCTCTTCAGGAGTGGACTAGGCAGAACATGCAGTCCAACAAAAAAAGGCAGACACAGCCCCTCCCAGGGAGCAGTCCTCACTCATAGTAACCCTCCACCCTGCAACAGCTAGCTCAGTTCGCAACAAGCAGTACAAACTTAAACAGGAGGGGTGGGTGCTGTGTCCGTCAATTAATTAAGAGAAAGGGATTTTACGGTAAGTAGAAAAAAATCCAGTTTTCTCTTTCGTTCATTGACGGACACAGCAGCTCCATAGACCATTGGGACGTCCCCAAGCAGTGTCAAAATGAGGGGTGGGTAACGAAACAAAAAACTTCACCCAACAGAACCCTTCTGTGAGGAACCAGAAAATACACCTCACACAGCCGCTTGCAAAACCTTGCGGCCAAATGCAGCATCCGAAGATGCCAAAACATCAACATTTTTAAAAGGTTAGCACGGAGGACCAAGTAGCCGCCTTGCACACTTGAGACACAGAGGCCTGATGTCGGAAAGCCCAGGAAGTGCTAATCGCCCTGGTAGAGTGAGCAGTGACCGGGAAAGGAGGCTTTAGACCCCTAACAGCATAGGCTCGGGTCACCATTTGTCTAATCCAACGGGATATAGTGGCCGACAAGGCCGCCAGGCTTTTGCGTGGACCATCTACCATTACAAACAGTGCATGCGACCTCCGAAAGAAGGCCGTGGACGCCATATTCACCCGTAGAGCCTGAACAACATCCAGCGAGTGCAGAGCAACCGCCTTAGGGTGAGACTGGCACGGGCAAAGGGAAGGAAGGACAATGTCCTCATAGATATGAAAATACGACACCACCTTCGGCAAGAAGGAAGGTGATGGGCACAAGACTGTCTTATCCTTGTGTAGGACCAGATATGGAGACCTACAGGACAGAGCCGCCAACTCCGACACCCGCCCCGCTGATGTGATAGCTACCAGGAAAGCCACTTTTTGCGAAAGCAACTGCAGCGAGAGCTTCCGGATATTCTCAAATGGCGGCTTCTGAAGCACCAAGAGGCCCAGATTAAGGTCCCATGGCGCCAGGGCCGACCGTACTTGGGGGGCGACATGTCGAACCTCCTGCACGAAGGTACGGATCAAAGAATGCATCGCCATTGGGCGCTGAAAAAAGATCGCCAGGGCAGAAATCTGACCCTTGATCGTGCTCAATGCCAACTTCTGGTCGAGACCCCTCTGCAGAAAAGCCAGAACCCGAGATACCGAAAAAGATGGGGGATTCCACTCACCAGTCTCGCACCAGGAAATGTAAGCCTTCCAGGTGCGGTGGTATATCTTCCAGGAAGTGGCCTTACGTGCCTTGAGCATGGTGGGAATCACAGAGTCCGAGACACCCCAATCCCTCAACACCTGGGATTCAATAGCTAGGCTGTTAAAGACAGAGAAGGTAAAGCAGGATGCAAGATGGGCCCCTGAGACAGTAGATCCTCGCAAAGCCGGAGTCGCCAGGGAACATCCACCTCCATCCGTACCACGTCGGCATACCAAGGACGCCGTGACCAATCTGGAGCTACGAAAATGGCCGGATGCCCTTTGCCTCCATTCTGCGCAATAGGCGCGGAAACAACTTGAGAGGGGGAAAGGCATAGATGAGCCGATACCGAGCATACGGAGCCGCTAGAGCATCCGCCAAGGGATCCCTTGTCCTGCTCACGAAGGTCTGCACCTTCCGATTGAGACGAGACGCTAGGAGGTCCACATCTGGCATGCCCCACTCTCCTTGGTCCAACCCCTGACGACTGAGCTAGTCCGCCTCCCAGTTTTCTACGCTCGGAATGTTAACGGCGGAGATCGCCGGCACGTGGAGTTCGGGCCCCCGTAGAATGTGAGCCACCTCCATGGCCACAGCCGAGCTTCTTGTCCCGCCCTGGTGACTCACATATGCTACTGCTGTGGCATTGTCCGAATGAATCCGGACAGGGCACCTGTGCAGCCTGCTCGTTCATTGGGATAGGCAGCACCTGATGGCCCAAAATTCCAGGACATTGATCGGGAGGACGAGACTCCTCCGGGGACCAGCGGCCCTGGGCCGACAACAACCCCAGGACTCCCCCCCCCCCCCAGCTGATCAGGCTGGCATCATTCGTAACCACCGTCCAATGAAGGGAGAGGAAAGACTTCAACCACAGAGCCGGGGCCCGCAGCCACCAGAGCAGTGAAGTCCTGGTTTGGCAGTCCACTGTGATCAACCGATCCAGGGACGATGGGGACCCATTTCAGAAGAATCTCCCGCTGCAGAGCACAGGTGTGACACTGGGCATATGGGACCGCCTCGAAGGTGGACACCATGAGCCCCAGGACCAGCATGCAAAAGCATAGGGAGGACCATTTCTGGGACAGCAGGGACCGAACTGCCGACTGAAGCGTCCGTAGCTTGGTCGGTGGAAGGAAGACCCTTGCCTAGGCCGCATCCAAGATCAGGCCCAAATACTCCAAACGGTGAGACGGAGTCCGCACCGATTTTGGGAGATTTATCACCCAGCTGAACTCCTGCAGGGTGATCATCACATTGTCCCTCAGGGCTGGAACCGACTCCGCTCGCAAGAGGAGGTCGTCCAGGTACGCCACCACCGTGATGCCTCTCTTCCTCAGTAGTGCCAGAACCAGGGCCAGCAGCTTGGTGAAGACCCAAGGCGCAGAGGCCAGGCCAAAATGGGAGAGCCACAAACTGATAGTGATACTCCCTGACCGCAAAGCGCAGGAAGCACTGGTTCTGAGCGCATATGGCCATGTGCAGGTACACATCTTTGATGTCGAGGGAAGCCAGGAAATTGCCCTGGTGCAGTGCCGCCACCACAGGGTGGACGGACTCCATCCTGAACTTTCATACACGTACGAAGCAGTTGACGGCCTTTAGGTCCAGTATCGGCCAGACCCCATCCTTCTTTGGAACCACAAACAGGTTGGAGTAAAACCCTCGGAAAAGTTCAGAGGCCGGGACAGGGACCACTACCCCTTGGCGAAGCAGGTCCTGCACTGCCCCCAACAATGCCTGCAGCCTGCCCGGGGGGAGCCGCATATTTGGAGGCAAAGAACCTGTCTGGAGGACGGGAACGAAATTCTATTTTGTACCCTGACAAAATCACCTCGTGCACCCAGCGGTCCAAAATGCGGGAAGTCCACTGGTCCGCAAACCCCAGGAGACGCCCCCTGAGGACTTGTCCTCTGGCTTGTCACCCTTACGCTGCTAGGGACGCTTCTGTCCACCCGCAGGAGGCTTGGCGGGCTAGGAGCCCTTGCCCGACAAGCAGGACGTACAAAAAAAGCCTCTTCTGGGCCGAAAAGGAGGGGCCCGGCCTTCGACGGGACTTACTCCTCCTAGTCTCCGGAAGAAAGGTGCTCTTCCCACCGGTGAGATCCTTTATGATCTCATCCAGGGTGCCTCCAAAGAGCCACCCACCCTGAAAAGGCAAGTCCGCCAGGGCCTTCTTAGATGTTTGGTCCGCCGACCAACATTTCAGCCAGAGCAACCACCTGACAACCACAGAGGACGGGGACAATTTGGATAACAGGGGGGCCATATCCAGGGCTGCGTCACACAGATATTTAAGCCCTCGGACAAGCTGGTCAGCGAGCTCCACACAGGCAGGGGGAACCTTTGCATCGCTCAATTCGTGGTGTAATAGTTTTGCCCATTCCGTGAGCATTTGCGACACCAGAGCAAAGGCCAACGCAGGCCGCATAGCTAACGCTGCCAGAAGAAACATGGATCTGGCGACAGCCTCAGCTTTCCTATCAGCCGGGTCCTTACAAGACAGTGTGCCTTCCACCGGGATCATGGTCGCCTTATTTAGGCGAGACACTGGGGATCAACCATGGGAGGCGACGCCCATTTCTTTACCAGGCTGTCCTCAAAAGGATAGCGCACAGAGAACTGTTTTGGTATGGGGAAGGAACCCTGAGGTCGTTCCCATTCTCTGTAGACAAACTTATCAAAGTAAGGCAAATATGGAAAAACCTTAGCCGCAGCTGTGAAGCTCCAGCTGCCTCTTCCAGCTTGAGTATCGTGCACCGCTGTAATCAGGGCGCCTACTAGTGCCTTCTAGTGCGCAGCAGTGGGCGCCAAAGATTCCTCCACGCTATCAGAGGGGCCTCGCCATCTGACAGCTCAACGGGGGGCTCCCATCATGGTGGAGCCCCCTTCCGGATCTGAGTCCTCACCAGAGAGGGGGTAGGGGCTGCTTTTTAACCATCTTACGCCCACATGCCATCTCTACCCAAAAGACAAAGGACTCCAGGAGTGCCGACAGAGTGTCAAGGGTGACCACAGTCCCTGAGGCGCTTACCGCAACCACGGAGAGGTCTGGTGGGGAATCACCCGCATCAGCTGCCATTGCGTCACCCACGCTGGTAACATGCCACCTATACTGAGGCCTAGGTACTAGGTAGACCAGGCACCGCCCACCCCAAAATGTTGTGCAGGCTAGGAGGGTAACCCCAGGGGGAATTACCACCTACCAGCTCAACTGTCCCAAATAAGAGGAGACCTTGCCTGCTGCTGCCTTGCCTGCTTTACACATGCTGCTGTGTCTCTGCCTTGCTGGGGGGAGAAACGGCGCCAGACTGAGCTCAGGAACCGCCCCCCTCACACAGGAGCCAGATCGTATGCACAGGCCACAAGAAAATGGCAGCCGGGCACACTAGAGGTAAAACTATGCGGCCAACCACAACAAAATGGCGGCTGCGACTACGCAAATATGACTGATGAACGCGGCTACCGCCTGGACTGGCCACCCGCAATGGCGGCCGAAGCAGCACAAGACAGGAGGGTGAGGGGCGCAGCTAAAAAACCCGGACACCACAAGGGGAACCCAGGGGGAACCAGCGGCAGCGCAGCACCGTTGGGGGGTGAAGAGAGGGAGGGGGGAACCAGCCGCCAGCCTAACACCCCGGGGGGGCGTACTTACCCGTCCAGTCGGGAGGTAGCGGGTATCCCATCCGAGACAGATCTGCCTCCCCGTCCATTCCGGAGGGGAGCTGTCGGCCATGGTAGCACTGTGACACGGACCCAATCGCCCGTTCAAATGTGCTCCAGCAGGACGTTTAACCAGCGGGGCCACCCCGTCCGGTTAGGGGCCTGTTGCAGCCGACCCAGCGCGGAGCTAAGGTCTGCGCGCACTCCCTGGCTGGGCTGGGGAGACTACCTGGATCTATATTATCCAGCCTGTCACCCAGCCCAGCATTTGATTGTAGTCTTCATTTCGAAACACACAGCAGAAGTGGAACCAAAAAGCACAGGTACCCCAGATACCAGCAGGGAGCCAGGTCCTTACTCCTTGCACTAGGCAGAAAAAAACTGGGCTAGCTATTGCAGGGTGGAGGGTTACTATCAGTGAGGACTGCCCCTTTTTTGTTGAACTGCATGTTCTGCCTAGTCCACTCCTGAAGAGGGCAGCATAACCCAATAGTCTATGGAGATGTGTCCGTCAATGAACGAAAGAGAGAGTTCAATTTTGGTCTGATCTGACCAGAGCACCTTCTACGTTTGCTGTGTCCCCCACGTGGCTTCTTACAAACTGCAAACAGGACTTCTTATGGCTTTCTTTAAACAATTTCTTTTCTCTTGCCACTCTTCCATAAAGGTCAAATTTGTGGAGTGCACTAATAGTTGTCCTATGGACAGATTCTCCCACCTGAGCTGTAGATCTCTGCAGCTCCTCCAGAGTTACTCTGGGCCTCTTGGCAGCTTCTCTGATTAATGCTTTCCTTGCCCGGCCTGTCAGTTTAAGTGAACCGCCATATCTTGGTAGGCTTGCAGTTGGTGCCGTACGCTTTCCATTTTCGGATGATGGATGGAGTGCTCTGTGAGATGTTCAAAGCTTGGGATATTTTTTATAACCTAACCCTTCTTTCAACTTCTCCACAACTCTGAGGGCTTCATAGAACAGCTGTATTTATACTGAGATTAAATTACAAACTGGTGGACTCTATCTACTAATTAGGTGACTTCTAAAAGGCAATTGGTTCCACTAGATTTTAGTTAGGGGTATCAGAGTAAAGGGGGCTGAATACAAATGCACGCCACAATTTTCAGATATTTGTAAAAAATTTTGAAAACCATTTATCATTTTCCTTCCACTTCACAATTATGTGCCACTTTGTGTTGGTCTATCACATAAAATGCCAATTAGGCACTGTAGCTGCAGCCATAACCCCAGTATTAAACGTCAAAATAGTGATGTATTTTCCTAATTAGGCAGTTGGCAAGTGGTTAACTCTAAGCCTGGGTTCACATCTGTGTGGGTGGTTCCTGTTGTGGGTCCGCACCTGTTCTGCTGCCACAACCACCAGCGCAGAAAAACGCAGGAGATGTGTGTGGGTGCCATTAATCCTGATAGCACACTGCATGCACTGGAAATTAGTTCCTGTGTGGGCTGCGATTCCAAAAATGGAGCACGGTCTTTTCCCTGCGTCTCGGGAGGCAAATGAATGGGCTGCCATGCCCATGCAAAATGCAGCTTGCAGAGCCGCTAGCCTAAAACCAATGGCTCACCTGTTAAAAAAAACCAAACCAAACCAAAAAAAAAAAAACTGTGGCTCTTACTCTTAGGATATATATTATATATCATTATGCTTGCTTTACATGCAAATCCCTCACCACAGGGTTTAAAATCAGAGGCACAGACTGCATTTAATATTAAAGTCTTCATTTTGTAAGTAAAATAGAAAAGATGTTATACTTATCTGCTCTGTGCAAGAATATTGCACAGAGCAGTGACTTTCCTCCTTTTTTTTAGTCTCCCGCCAGTGCTGTCTGCTCATCCTCTTCTCCAAGCGCCCCCTCACCGGATTTGACCGACAGCAGCATAAGCCAATGGGTCCCACAGTCTCCTGCGAGAAGGGGGAAGAAGAGAGTGGGGCTGCAGGCGAGCACAATCCTGGATTGAGAGAGGACTCAAGAGGCAAATGCTTAGGGATTGGGGAGGGGGTGGTATTGGAAGAGATTTTAACTTAATGCACAGATTGCATAAGGGTTTTTTGGTTTAGAACCACTTTAAAGTGGCAGTGCTATGTTTCCATAGCAATTTGGTGGCAATTTTATGATACCGTTTTCCTGCTTTGTGTAGGCTTGATTTCAGCGAGGGAGTGGGCTGAGTTAATATTTATTTCAGAGTAGATTAAAAACAGGGGGCCTTTACAGGCTCATTTAGACATGTGGCCAGGAGGAAGTATAAGCTGGTGGTTAAGGGGCGTGGCCTGACGAGGCATGGAGTAGGACGCACGGAAGAGGAACTCTGTCAATTACTCCTGCAAATTCCTAATCCTGTGGCACACAGCCGTTTAACACAGCCGCATGTTGCTGTCCAAGAACAAGTCGGAAGCTGCCGCCAAGCTGGATAAATTCCACAGACAAGAGAAGGAGGGGGCCGGGGAAAATGGCGCCGAGGCCTTCATGGAGAAGGAGGCGGCGGGAGCTGACACGGACAGAGTTCTGGAAGCCATAAGCGCCCTGCAAAACCAACCTCACAGCCAGAATAGAGGAGGTAAAGGTGGACATATCCCTTATTAGGCAGGACCTGCATAATCTTAAGGAGCAGGTCACTACTTATGAGGTGAGGTTGGGTGATGTGGAGGATGCGATACCCCCCCCCCTGCAAACTACCACAGGCAGAATGCAAAAGCAAATAGAGCAGATAATGGCGAAGCAGGATGACATGGAAAACAGGCTGCGCAGGTGTAACCTCCGCTTTATAGGCATGCCTGAGGGAGCCGAGGGGAAAGACCCCACCACATTTCTAGAGCAACTGCTTCTCACCTCCTATGGTAGGGAGGCCTTTTCTCAGAGCTTTGCAGTTGAAAGGGCCCACCGCCGGCATGCCTGCAAGAGCAACTCCTCTAGGGGCCCCACCGCACACCTTTATTGCTAAACTGTGAAATTATAAAGACCGCGATGCAGCACTTCGCATGGCACGTATCAAATGCAACATCACTCTGGCCAATGCTAAAATCGCTATATTGCCAGACTTCTCCACAGAGGTGCAAAAGTGAAGACAACTATTCACAGAAGCTAAAAGGCTGTTGCGCCTCAAAAATGTTAGGTACTCTATGTTGTTCCTGGCAAGGTTACGAGTTGAAGATGGAGATCGAGTCCTCTTCTTTGAAAGGCCGGAAGGCGCCATCTCCTAGGTGGAAGGTCGTAACCTCGATGAGAGACGGCAAGACTGAGTGAAAAGACTGATGGGATCATCAATCTGCTGACTATTGAGGGCTGATCCCGCTCGCTATTCCCCTTCTGGAGGACCTCTTGTGACACAAGGTACTGTACTTCTGCAAGAACAGTTATGGTACTCATGTACCCCATTTCCTGATCTACTGTACTGCTTCTTGACAAACTTGACACCTTACTAGATGCCACGGATCTAACTATCCCTGTCTATGGGAAGAGATGGTCATTATCTCTTTGTTCATGTCACTTTGTTTTATCAACACTCGTCCCATTTAGAATGCATACCCTGCACTTTTCCTCTTTTCTGACAATGAACGGTAATAATTTATCGGTAAATGTTTATAGCAGTCCTGAGTCCCTGGCCGCTTCGAGCTCATCCTGTTACACATGGTTACTCACGGACTTCTTTTCAAAACGGAGCAATGGTAGCTCTACAAAGTGCCACCCAAGTGCAGTGAAAGTTCGCCCCCACTGCACCCCTCAAGGAGAACTTGCACCCTGGGTGATGGTCGCCCATAAATACTGGTCTACGGACCTATTCAACTGGTGGAGGTGTGCGTCTCCCCAAATCCTGGCGACAGCTCACCCTCATGCCCTCCTGATAGCGATCCTTCATCTGGGACTCTTCTTGGGATTGTTAAGAGTGTCGGTTATGAGTAACTCATCCGATATTCGAATCTGGTTACAGTTTGGGGATTATACCCGCACAAGCTGGGGTTGGTGTCGGGTTGGGTGGGGGGTAGGGAATGTTTCTATTATTGCACAGTATATTACAATTGGTAAGATCAACTGGATCTCTGGTATAGTAGGTATTAACACATATCTTCTACCTTCTTTTTTTTTTTGTTGTTGTTTGCTCCCCACTTTTCTTTTTATATAACTTTTTGCATATTTAACTATGTATTGAATGCAATTGTGATACTCTGGTTAATGTTACATGGGTTGTGGATCCCCCCTGGTGACGTGCCCTGTTATTACATCCTTAAAATCAAGTCTCACACATCAAAAACATGGCGGTGCCCCTTACTAAATTCCTGACATGGAATGTCAGAGGTCTCCGAGACAAAATTAAGCGCACAGCAGTTATGTCATTTGTAAAAGGGCAGAGGTCATTGCGCTGGTTGAGACCCACCTAGATGGCAATCTACCTTTAGCTCTCAGACGCCCATGGATTGGTTGGGCGTACCATTCGACCTACTCTTCGCATGCCAGGGGGGTATCCATACTTATAGCAAAATCTACACAATTTGAACTACACAGCCTCACCACTGACCCCCAGGGCAGGTATATATTTCTCCAGGCCAAAATAAAATGGGTAATGCTACTTATCCTAGCCTTTTACATTCCACCACCGTTCTCTGTTGGGGTAGTTATGGAGGGTCTCGAATTCATGGACAAACACCCTATGATCCAAGCTATTTGGATGGGTGACTAACTCAGTCTTGGATGCAGACATAGACAGATTGGCACAGCCGGGCTGGGTGCACACCCCCAGTGGCCTGACAAGGTTTGCCAGACTAATCTCACAAGTCCATTTATTGGACACTTGGCGGGCCCTTCACTAATCTACTAAGGCATACTCCTGTTTTTCCTCATACCATAATACAATGTCACAAATAGATTTTATATTGAGCTCTCAAACCTTGCTGCCCCAATTAAGGGAGGCGGAATTCTGTCCAAGACTATTATCGGACCATAGCCCACACTCGATTAGTCTAAACCTGCAAAGTATGGCCCCCCCGAGGGGGTGGCGTTTGAACCCCTTTTGGCTCTCACTCCTTTCGGAGACAGATGGGGTTGAGACCCTCTGGACTCAGTTTTTTGCAGACAATGAACACACCTCCTCTATTATAAATGTCTGGGAGGCATTCAAATTACATGCCCGAGCGACCCTTACATCCCACATCAATAAAATTAAGACACACACCTCTGCACACATAGATGAAGCACTTACCAAACTTGCCACACTGGAACAACAATTTGAACAAAACCCAACCCAAGACAACCTAACCCCTCTAAAACTACACACTAGGATAGTGGACCAACTGCATTATGAAAAAGCCAATAGGAAGATATTCTTCTCCAGGCAACGGACGTTTGAACATGGGGAAAAAGCTGGTAGGCTTTTAGCATTTATGGCACATCATGAAGATAGACCCCCCCATAGTGATCTCCCCACACACTCCATCTGGAGCAACTGTGACAGACCCGACTGAAATAACGCAGATGTTCCGCAGCCATTTCTCCTCTGTATACCACCACAGTCCTACATGACACCGAGCAAATTGACCTATTTCTGGATGAGCTGCCCATCCCCCAAATATCCCAATCCCAACTATAGATGTTGGAAGCCCCCTTGACAACAGAGGAGATAGCAAAGGCAATCTCCAGTTTTGCTAGATCCAAGGCACTGGGCTCTGATGGATTACCCATAGAGTTTTACTCGCAATATAGCGAAATTCTCGTCCCGAAACTCCTTACTTTATATAACTATGTGCTAAAACATGATACTCTGCCACCGACGATGAGTGAAGCCACCATAGTCCTAATCCCCAAACCGGGCAAAGACCCTCATGCGCCCGAGTCATACAGGCCAATTTAACTGCTACAGGTAGATATCAAAATACTGGCCAAGACACTTGCACTCCGCCTGAATCAAGTTTTCACTGACTTGGTGCATGTGGACCAGGCAGGTTTTA
>BLSH010080519.1:1292834-1305296 GCA_018402905.1 Glandirana rugosa
TGTCGAAGGAGCCAAAAGCAGCATCCGCAGATGCCAAAACATCAACTTTGTAAAACTTAGTAAACATGTGCACTGAGGCCCAAGTAGCCGCTTTGCACACCTGAGACACCGAAGCTTGGTGTCTGAACACCCAGGAAGTTCTAAATGACCTGGTCGAATGAGCCGTGACCGGAAAAGGGGGGGGACCTTGCCCCGGACCTCATACGCATGGGTCACGGTCTGCCTGATCCAATGGGAAATGGTAGCCAACGAGGCTGCCGAGCCCTTTTTGGAGCCCTCGGGCAACACAAACAACGAGTCAGACTTCCGAAAGGAAGCTGTAGCACTCAAATACACCGGTAAGCTCCTCACCACATCCAAAGAATGTAACTCAAATTCCTTAGGATGTTTGGGGCGAGGACACAATGAGGGAAGGACAATATCCTCATTCAAATGAAAAGAGGAGACCATGTTAGGAAGGAAAGAAGGTGGAAGTCGCAGCACCGCCTTGTCCTTATGAAGAACCAAGTACAGGGACTTGCAGGACAAGGCAGCCAATTCAGAGACCCGCCGTGCAGATGTGATAGCCACTAAGAAGGCTACCTTCTGCGATAAGAGAGACAAGGGAATGTCCCCAATCTGCTCATATGGTGGTTTCTGAAGCACAGAGAGCACCAGATTTAAGTCCCACGGCGCCAAGGGCAGCCGAAACTGGGGAGCCACATGCCGTACCCCCTGTACAAACGTATGAATCAGCGAATGGGAAGCCAAAGGACGCTGAAAAGGGACTGCCAAGGCCGAAATCTGGCCCTTGAGTGTACTCAAGACCAGGCTTTTGTCAAGGCCCTGCTGCAGAAAAGTCAGCACCCTGGACACCACATAAGAGCGGGGGTTCCAACCGCCTCACACCACGCAATATAGGCCTTCCAGGTCCTGTGATAAATCTTGCGCGAAGTGCACTTACGCGCCTTAAGCATAGTAGGGATCACTGAGTCAGCGACTCCCCGATCCCTCAGCACCTGGGCCTCAATAGCCAAGCCGTCAAAGCCAGCGAGGGTAAAGCAGGGTGCAAGATGGGACCTTGAGATAGCAGGTCTTCGCGAAAAGGGAGGCCGCCAAGGGGCGTCCGCCACCATCCAAACCAGATCGGCGTACCAAGTGCGCCGAGGCCAATCGGGAGCCACCAGGATCGCCGGAATTCCTTCCGCCTCCATCCTGTGCAGAACCCGTGGCAACAGCTTTAGGGGAGGGAAGACATATAGCAGCCGATACCGACCCCAAGGAGCCACCAGTGCGTCCGTGGCAGACGCCAACGGATCTCTTGTTCTGCACACGAAGGTCTTCACCATGTGATTGAACCTGGACGCCATGAGATCCACCTCTGGTGTGCCCCACTTGCGGCAAATCTGGCCAAACACTTCCGGATGCAGGGACCATTCCCCTTGGTCCATAGTTTGGCGACTAAGAAAGTCCGCCTGCCAGCTTTCCACTCCCGGAATGTAAATGGTGGAGATCGCTGGAACATGACGTTCCGCCCAGTGGAGAATCAGAGCAGCCTCCGCAGCCGCTGCGGAGATTCTCGTCCCGTCTTGATGGTTCACATATGCCACGGCCGTGGCATTGTCCGACTGAACCCGGACAGGGAGACCCCACAGCCTTGTCGACCAACGGGACAAGCAGAGCCTGATCGCTCTCAGTTCCAACACATTTATCGGAAGTCGAGCTTCCTGAGCCGACCACCGGCCCTGGGCAGACAACCGACCCACCACCCCTCCCCAGCCCAACAGGCTGGCATCCGTCGTTACGATTGACCAGTTGAGGGGAAGAAAGGATCTCCCTAGCATTAGAGCTGGGGCCCGAAGCCACCAAGTCAATGAACCCCGGGTCTGATGATCCAAGCAGATCAGTTTGTCCAAGGATAGAGGAGATTTGTCCCATTGCGACAGAATCACCTTCTGTAGGAGCCGAGTGTGGCTCTGGGCGTACGGTATTGCCTTGAAGGACGATACCATGAGCCCCAACACCCTCATGCAGAACCGTAGGGATGACCTCCGGCGTGACAGCAGGGTCCGTACCGCCGCCTGTAACCCCAATAACTTGTCGGGAGGCAAGAACACCTTCGCCTGCACTGTGTCTAGAATCAGACCCAGGTACTCCAGGTGACAGGAAGGGGACAGCGAAGACTTCTGCAGGTTGATGAGCCAACCGAAGTCCCTCAAAGCAGACACCGTGATTCTCACGTCCTCCTCCAGGGACACAGCTGACTCTGCTCTCAAGAGCAGGTGGTCGAGGTATGCCACCCCCGCGATACCTCACTGTCTCATCAGCGCAAGGACCAGAGCCAACACCTTGGTAAACACCCTGGGAGCAGAGGCCAGCCCGAAAGGAAGGGCCACAAACTGGTAGTGCAGGTCCCCCACTGCGAAACGCAGAAAGCGCTGATGGCTGAGACAGATGGGAATGTGCAGGTAGGCGTCCTTGATATCCAAGGACGCCATGAACTCTCCCTGACGCAAGGCGGCCACGACCGAGCGAATGGACTCCATCTTGAACTTTTTTGCCTGCACAAAACAGTTCAGAGCCTTTAGGTCCAGCACCGGCCTGACACCGCCCTTTTTGGGCACCACAAAGAGGTTTGAGTAAAAACCGCAGAACCTCTCCTCCAGAGGAACCGGCACGATCACCCCCTGATCCGCAAGGGACTGGATCGCGCCCAAAAGCTCCTCCCGACGCCTCTGAGGGAGTCTCAAGTTTGAGGGAAAAAACCTGTCTGGGGGTAGAGAGCTGAACTCTATCCGGTACCTGGTGGGCACCACTTCTAGTACCCATCGATCGGAGACACGAGCGGACCAACTGACCGCAAACTCCAGCAACCGGCCCCCCACCCGAGAGACGGGCAGGGGCAACCCGTCATGCGGTGGAGGACTTATCCTCTGCCTTGCCGGGCTTATGCTGCCAAGTCCTTTTACCAGATCCAGCCGAGGCCTTACTGGGCTTGGAGCCCGTCCCTGCCGTACTTCTTCTGTCCGGAATAAACAGGGCCCTGTCGGCAGCGAACATCCTGCCGCTTGGGCTCCGGGAGAAAAGGGCTCTTCCCCCCTGTGAAACTCTTAATGATTTCATCCAGCTGCGATCCAAACGACCCCCCTGAAAGTGAAGATCTGTGAGTCCCTTTTTAGACGCCTGGTCGCCCGACCAGGAACGCAGCCACAACACCCGCCTGATGACCACCGCAAAGGCGGAAATTTTGGATAGCATGGGCATGATATCCAACAGGGAATCACACAAGTAGTGTAGCCCCTCCACCAGGTGTTGAACCTTTTGCAATTCACCCTGCGCACAACTGCAACGCAGATTAGCGTGCACAGAGGTGGCGCACTCAAAGAGATTGAGCTGCCATAGCAGACGCCAGAGTTGGCCGCATGGCAGAACCTGTCACCAGAAAAATTGCTTTTGACACCGACTTAAAGGAAGGCGAGCCCTCCAACGGAAGGGTCGTAGCCTTGTTCAGGCGGGCCACCGGCGGGTCCACCGAAGGGGAAGCCCAGCGCTTAGTGAAAACCTCCTCAAAGGGATAGCGCACCGCAAAGCGTTTTGGCAGGGTGAGGGAATTTTTTGGAGAGAACCATTCCTTAAAAACTGCCCGCTCAAAAAACTGATCATAAGGAAAAGCCTTAGGAGACCTAGGAGGCTTCATAGACCCACACACATAAGTGGATGTCTGCGACTCCCCTGACTGATCAAGTCGCAGGGCCTGGCGAATGTTCGCGATCAGCGCCGCCACAATCGCCTTGTCGCGCGCCCCTGATCCTCCTCAGTATCTGAGAGAACCAACTCGCCCTCCGACAACTCCACAGGGGTCCCTGTGACCCTGAGGCCACCTCATGATCCGAATCCTCAACCCGAGGATACGCAGGGGAGTGGGCCCTTCTTGGGGGGCTTCCGGAGCCGTGCCCACGCGGGGAAGGAATTCTGCAAAAACCGCCCGTAATTGGTCCAAGGAGACCATGGGTTCCGGTGCCGAATGCTGCTCCACTGGCACCTCCACGGAGGGCCCTGCAGGGACTATAGCCGCAGCATCGCCTCCCTCAGCCATCATGCTGTTTGGGAAGCCCCCCCCCCCGCGATACCACCACCTCCGCCCGCAATCAGCCAGTAAAGACTGGGAGGATTAAGCCCACCACTACCAGCACCCCAGGAAAGGCCAGCTATACTTGCTGCTTCTTCCGTAATGCCTGCACAGCCAGGACCTGTACCGCACGTGTGTCAGCCACGCTGTTCCAGGAGAAAGAGGAAGTAAAAATGTTTGCAGCACATTTTTACAGAGGCCGCAGTACCACAAATGACCACCGGGGGCCGCCCAAGAGCAGTAAAACCCGCATGAGCTACAAGAAAATGGCCGCTGCTCCTGTAAGAAAATTCCCATCCACCACAAAATGGTGGCGGAACGGCGGTGTGTAATCTAGCGTTCGCCGCCCAGCGGTGAAAAACGAGCGGTACAGGCGGCGTACTCCCCGGTCGCTGCACAACGCGAAGGGGGGGGGTTAGCACAACACCGCCCAGCGTACCCCTACTCAGGAAAGCTACCCACCAAATGCCCGGATGCCGCTCGCCGCGCCCCTGGGGCGGGGGAGGGGGTACACTCACCACTCCGACGGGCGATGCGGGTAGCCACCCGTAGCAGACTTTCCCCCCCACACGGAGCAGGATTGCTGCTGGCCAGACCACTGGAGAGGCATGCGCCAAACCCTGGGCACAAGTGGGGTTAACCACGGAACGGGCCCTGCGCGGCATGACCCTGCTTAGGCCAGGGTAGGTCGCCAGGTGGTGGCCGGGCTGGGGAAAGTTTTGGATTCGTGATATCCACTCTATGCCACCATCCGGCTTCTTGATGTCTTCATAGGGAAAACTTCAGCACAAAAACGCAGGTCCCAGAGGGAACCCAGTCCACTCCTTTGCACTAGGCAAACAAGAACTGAATGCCATTGGCCAGCAGGGGGTTTTATGCTCGGGGAGGACAGCCCCCTGGGAGGGGCTAGCCTATCCCTGTTGCTTTTATTTCTGTTTTGCCTAGTCACTCCTGATAAGACGACATAAAACCCACGTGTTATGAAGAGCTGCGTCTGTCAGTGAACGTAAGAGAAAGGTAATTTTTTTTTCTTTATAAATGTAATTTTTGTTGCAGCAGGCTCTACAAAAATGTATAGATGCGCCACTTTACAGGCAGACTAAACTGGACCCCCCAGGCACTAGATTTAAATGATTTTTTTATTGTTTCACTTTTAGCATCATTAAATCACTGCTCATTTAAAAATTACCTGTTTTAAAACCATTTTTTGCATTAATACATGTCCCCCAGTGCAGTACCTGGACCCCCATACCCTTTGTATGCCCAATTACTTGCATATGCCACTGCCAGACTCATCCACCTAACAAACCGTTCAGCGTCTGCCACCCCTCTCTGCCAATCCCTCCATTGGTTGCCACTTGCCCAACGAACTAAGTTCAAAATACTAACAACAATGAGCTACAAAGCCATCCACAACTCTGCTCCCAGCTACATCACCAGCCTAGTCTCAAAATACCAGCCTAATCGTTCTCTTCGCTCCACCCAAGACCTCCTGCTCTCCAGCTCCCTCATCACCTCCTCTCATACTCGCCTCCAAGACTTCTCCCGAGCCTCTCCCATCCTCTGGATCTCCCTACCCCAATCTGTCAGACTATCCCCAAATCTATCCACCTTTAGGCGATCTCTGAAAACTTTTCTCTTCAGGGAAGCTTATCCTGCCACCACCTAACAACTACACTTATTTTCTCAATCAGCTCATCCCCCACAGTTATTGCCCTTTCGCATCATTTAACCCTCTCTCCTAGATTGTAAGCTCTAATGAGCAGGGCTCTCTGATTCCTCCTGTTTTGAATTGTATTTTAAATGTACTGTCCGCCCTAATATTGTAAAGCACTGCGCAAACTGTCAGCGCTATATAAAATACTGTATAATAATAAGAATAAGAATAATATAAGCCTTCAAAATGTCCCAAGACTGGGGTTTGTTGTTCAGCTCCAAACTTTTGCAATGTTCAAAATTTCTGGTGAAAACTGAACCTGGGGGTGTTCGGCCCATCTCTAATTTTGACAAACAATACAGAGTCAGCTGAGAGTGTACAAAATACCTGTGATATATCCCTCAATGTCTTGGGTAGGCTGTACCCCAGGCAGGGATCCCACAATTAAGCACCAGCAACTACTTCTCAAAAGGTAAGCAACATTGCAGTGTGTAAGGGCCGGTTCACACTGTAGCGAGGCGGAGCGGCGTGATGCGGCGCTCCTGGCGATCTCAAAGCGGCTTGCTAGGAGACTTCTATCATAGAAGTCAATGCAAGCCGCCTGAGATCGCCCTAAAAATAGTGCAGGGACCATTTTTCTAATGCGGAGCGAAGCGATTCGCTCCTATTAGAACGGTCCCATTTGCACAGCATTGAGGCGAATTGTCAGGCGACTCAAGTCGCCTGACAATTCGCCTAGATGTGAACGGGCCGCGAAGTCGCGCCGCTCCGCCTCGCTACAGTGTGAACCGGCCCTACAGCTAACCGGCTCTGATACTTCTTGTTTTCCCATGTGATAGGTAGCAACCTTTGGGATTTCCCATCCAGAGTGCACTAGCAACTCTCCGAGATGGTGGCGACACTTGGCTTAACTCCCCATAAACCACTATGCTTGCTTGTGCACCTAACAGAGGGTGAGCAGAGCACTAGGAGAGCATCCTACCTCAGTATTTTTGTCACATTACTGTCAGTGAACTCAGAGAAAAGGATTTTACGGTAAGTACTTAATAAAATCCCTTGTTCTCTTACGTTCACTGACAGACGCAGCCCTTCATTGACTAGTGGGGATGTCCCAAAGCTGTGTCATTCAAGAGGGGTGGGTAAACAATAACTGTACCCAACAGAATCCTCTCAGGAGGCGCCACCCGCGCCTACACCGCCGCCTGTAAAACTTTACGGCCAAAAGCAGCATCCGCAGATGCTGACACCTCAACTTTGTAAAACTTAGCAAAAGTGTGCTCCGAGGCCCAAGTAGCCGCCTTGCACACCTGGGACACCGAAGCTTGGTGTCTGAAAGCCCAGGAAGTACTAACTGCCCTGGTGGAATGAGCCGTGACTGGAAAAGCAGGGACTTTGCCCCGAACAGTATACGCATGGGTCACGGTCTGTCTGATCCAACGGGAAACAGTAGCCGACGAGGCTGCCAACCCTTCGCGCGGTCCTTCCGTCGGCACAAACGACGCATCAGACTTCCGAAAAGAAGCTGTAGCCACCAAATACACCCGCAAAGCCCTCACGACATCCAAAGAATGTCACTCAAATTCCTTAGGATGCGACGGGTGCGGACATAATGAAGGGAGAACAATATCCTCATTAAGGTGGAAAGAGGAGACCACCTTCGGTAAAAACGAAGGGAAAGGTCGCAAGACCGCCTTGTCCTTATGAAGGACCAAGTAAGGAGACTTACAGGACAACGCTGCCAACTCAGACACCCGCCTAGCGGGTGTAATGACCACCAAGAAAGCCCTTTTTGCGACAGCAATTGTAGGGGAATATCCCTGATCGTCTCATATAGCGGTTTCTGCAGTACAGAAAGTACCAAATCCAAATCCCACGGCGCCACAGGCGACCGTATCTGAGGAGCCACATGACGCACGCCCTATACAAATGTGTGTATCAACGAATGTGATGCCAAAGGCCGTTGAAAGAGAACCGCCAGAGCCGAAATCTGACCCTTGAGAGTACTCAATGCCAATTTCTTATCCAGGCCCTGCAGCAAAAAAAAACAGCACCAGGGACACAACGTAAGAGCGGGGGTTCCAACCCCCCGCCTCACACCAGGCAATAAAGGCCTTCCAGGTGCGATGATAAATCTTGCATGCCTTAAGCATGGTAGGGATCACGGAGTCAGAGACCCCCCTATCCCTCAACACCTGGGACTCAATAGCCAAGCCCTCAAAGCCAGCGAGAGTAAAGCAGGGTGCATGATGGGTCCCTACGACAGCAGATCTTCGCGCAGTGGAAGACGCCAGGGAACATCTGTCACCATCCGCACCACGTCGGCGTACCAAGGGCGCTGAGGCTAATCCGGAGCTAGCAGGATTATCGTAATCCCCTCCGCTTCTACCCTGCGCAGTAGCCGCGGTAGAAGCTTGATGGGAGGGGAGGCGTACAGGAGCCAGTACCGACCCCAAGGTGCTACCAACGCGTCCATGGCGACCGCCAACGGGTCCCTTGTTCTGCACGCAAAGGTCTGCACCTTGTGATTGAACCTGGACGCCATGAGGTCCACGTCTGGCGTGCCCCACTTGTGGCAAATCTGGCGGAACACCTCTGGATGTAGGGGCCAATATTCTACGCCCGGAATGTAAATGGCGGAGATTGCCGGCACGTGAAGTTCTGCCAAACGCAGAATGAGGGCCGCTTCCATGTGCCAAGCTCCTTCTTCCGCCCTGATGGTTCACGTACGCCACAGCCGTGGCGTTGTCCGACTGAACCCGAACCGGGAGGCCGCGCAGCCTTACCGTCCAGTGGGAGAGGCAGAGCCTGATCGCCCTCAAATCCAGCACATTTATCGGAAGGCGGGATTCCTGCGCCGACCAACGGCCCTGAGCAGACAGCTGCCCCAGGACCCACCCCCCCCCCAGCCCGATAGGCTGGCGTCCGTTGTGACTATCGACCAGTTCAGGGGAAGAAACGACTTCCCCAACGTTAGAGCGGGGGCCCGAAGCCACCAGGTCAACGATCCTCTGGTCTGATGATCCAATCTGATCAGCCGGTTCAGAGACAGTGGAGACTTGTCCCACCTTGACAGAATCGCACGCTGCAGGAGCCGAGTGTGACTCTCGAAGGCTGAGACCATGAGCCCCAACAACCGCATTACAGAACCCGTAAGGAGGACCACTGACGTGACAGCAGGGTTTGCACCGCTGCTTGCATTGTTAGTAACTTGGGCGGAGGCAAGAACACTTTCGCCTGCTCCGTGTCCAAAATTAGACCCAGATATTCCAGTCGACAAGATGGGGTCAATGTCAACTTCTGCAGGTTGATCAGCCAGCCGAAGTCCTTCAACGAGGCCATGGTGATAGCCACGTTCTCCTCCAGGGCCAAAGCAGACTCCGCTCACAGGAGCAAGTCGTCGAGGTATGCTACCACCGCAATGCCTCTCTGCCTCAATAGCGCCAGCACCGGAGCCACCAGCTTGGTGAACACCCGAGGAGCCGAGGCCAGACCGGAGGGAAGTGCCACAAATTGATAATGTAGATCCCCCACCGCAAAGCGCAGAAAGCGCTGGTGCCGGGGACAAATGGAAACATGACGACACGCGTCCCTGATATCCAGAGACGCCATGAAGTCCCCTTGGTGCAGGGCGGCCACGACCGAACAGACAGATTCCATCCGGAACTTTCACGCCTTCACAAAGTGGTTTAGCGCTTTCAGGTCCAGAACTGGCCTGACCCCACCCCTTTTTGGGCACCACAAAGAGGTTTGAATAGAAGCTGCAGAACCTTTCCAACGGAGGTACCGGTACAATCACTCCTTGTTCGGAGAGTGTCTGAACAGCCCCTAGGAGAGCCTCTCGACGCCCCTGAGGGAGTCGCAAGTTCAACGGGAAGAACCTGTCTGGGGGTAGAGTGCTGAACTCTATTCTGTATCCGGAGGACACCACTTCCTGCACCCACCGGTCGGAAATGCGGGCAGTCCACCTGTCTGCGAACCCCAGAAGGCAACTCATCATGCGGAGGAGGTCTTATCCTCCGCCTTTTAGCTCTTGCGCTGCCAGGGCCATTTACCGGATCCCGAGGCAGACTTGTCGGGCCTCGAGCCCTTGCCCGCTGCACCGGGCGCACGAAAAAACCTCTTCTGACCCGAAGAAGCAGGACCCTGCTTACGGTGGAACTCCCGCCGCCTGGGCTCCGGGAGGAAAGTACTCTTCCCTCCGGTGAAATCTTTAATGATTCCATCCAATTGTGCCCCAAAGAGCCGACCACCCTGAAAGGGGAGATCCGCGAGGCTCTTCTTAGACGCATGGTCACCCGACCAACAGCGTAACCACAGCACCTGTCTAATACTATACTATACTGTCTAATAATGACTGCGAAAAGACACATCTTAGACAGCACGGGAAGCAGGTCCAGAGCTGCGTCACACAGGTACCGAAGACCCTGTATCAGATAGTCTGCTCGCTGTGACGTCTCAAGCGAGCTCCCGCAGCTCAACACATTGTGCAACTCAGTCACACACTCGGTAAGATGTTGCGCCACCATGGCCGGTCTCATGGCCGAGCCCGCCAACAAGAACAGTGCCTTGGATACCGCCTCCGTCCGCCTATTCCTATCCTCCAAGGGGATGGTCGTTGCCTTATTCAGGCGAGCCACTGGACGGTCCACTGCGGGGGATGCCCACTTCTTCACAAAACTATCCTCAAAAGGGATAGCGTACAGCAAAACGTTTGGGCAAAACAAAAGGAATTCTGTGGACACTGCCATTCCTTAAAGACCAGCTGGTCAAAAAATTGATCGTAGGGATAAGCCCTAGGAGACCTATGTGGCTTAAAAGACCCACACACATATGCAGACTCCTGGGACTCTCTGGCTTGGTCCAGTCGCAGGGTCGCACGGATATTGGCGATCAGGGTGGCCACCAGCGCCCGTTCGCGCGCTGCCGAGGCCCCCTGGTCTTCCTCGCCATCCGAGGGCTCCCGTTTACCATCCGAGAGCTCCACGGGTGTCCCCATGACCACCGAGGCCCCTTCCGGTTCAGAGTCCTCCCCCAATGAAGGGGGGGTGGACTTTTTTTAGACACCCCCTTAGCACTACACGGCACCTCCTGAGGAAAAAATTCCCCCAATAGGGATCTAAGCTGATCCAGGGGGACTACAGGTCCCAGTGCAGGTTGTGCTTCAACCGACTCCTCCTTGGAAGGACCCGCAGGTTCAGCCGCCATTGTGCCACTGAACACTGACAGGCCAAAAAAGGCCCTGACACCCCCACCACTGCCCCACAGATCAACCGGGAGACACCCAGGAGGATTGCACCCACCGCTACCAGCACCCCAGGGAGAGCCCAGCTATACTTGCTGTTAGTGATTGCCCTTTAAGCGCTGCGTCCCAAAATGGTGGCAGATCGCCGCATGGCGGTTTGAAAGTGCTGGGTGCGGTGCGGGGGATGGAGGGGAGCGACTGCGAGCAAAGACACCCACGGTGATCTGTAGCCCCAGGAACCCTCCACCGGCCAGACTAGTCCCCTACAAAAAAACGCCCAGTCCCCCTTCCGCACCCCGGGGGGGGGGAGAGAGGGGGTCACTCACTAATCCGACGGGCGTAGCGGGTAGCCACCCAGTTGCGGACCTTCCTCCCATCTGGCGGAGAGGGATGCTGCCGGCCAATCGCCCCTGGATGAGAGCCGAGCCTGGTCACTGGGCGCAAGTGAGGGTCACCCACTGGCCTCCCGAACGGAATGGGACGATGCCGCGGACCCCGCCAGTCTAAAGGGTAACTCGCATCGGTCGGCCGCGCTGGGGAAAGTTCAGGATTCGAGATATCCTCTATGCCCCAGCCGGTTACTTGATAGCAGTCTTCAATCAGAAGCTTCCAAAGAAAGAACAATCTGTGGAACCGCAGATCCCAGCAGGGAACCAGGTCTAACTCCTTGCACTAGGCATAATGAAACTGATATGCTATACAGAGCAGGGGAGTTATATGCTGGAGTGAGGATGGCCCCCTGGGAGGGGTCAACTTGCTTTTTTTCTATTTGCCTAGTCTACTCCTAGTAGGATGAGCATAAACCCCACTTGTCAATGAAGGGCTGCGTCTGTCAGGGAACGTAAGAGAAATTAGGATATTGTGAAAAGGTTCAATATTTAAGACATCTGGTGCCACACTGATCAGCTAATTAACTTAAAACACCTGCAAAGGCCTTTAAATGATCTCTCAGTCTAGTTCTGTAGGCTACACAATCATAAGGGAAGACTGCTGACTTGACACTTGTCCAAAAGACGACCACTGACACCTTGCACAAGGAGGGCAAGACACAAAAGGTCATTGCAAAAGAGGCTGGCTGTTCACAGAGCTCTGTGTCCAAGCACATTAATAGAGAGGCAAAAAGAAGGGAAAGATGTGGTAGAAAAAAGTGTACAAGCAATAGGGATAACCGCACCCTGGAGAGGTTTGTGAAACAAAACCCATTCAAAAATGTGGGGGAAATTCACAAAGAGTGGACTGCAGCTGGAGTCAGTGCTTCAAGAACCACTACGCACAGACGTATGCAAGCCTTGGGTTTCAGCTGTCGCATTCCTTGTGTCAAGCCACTCTTGAACAACAGACAGCGTCAGAAGCGGCTCGCCTGGGCTAAAGACAAAAAGGACTGGACTGCTGCTGAGTGGTCCAAAGTTATGTTCTCTGATGAAAGTAAATTTAGCATTTCCTTTGGTAATCAGG
>BLSH010080519.1:1316984-1331991 GCA_018402905.1 Glandirana rugosa
TTCACTCATGTGGGGAGTGTAAAAACATTTATAAAATAATATATAAAAGTACACTTTTGTGACTTCTTTACTGTGAAACGATGTTACATTTCATCACTCACATGTCGAACATATTGTCACAATTAAAAGACAGGGGAGTTTTATTGAGTTGTGTGTCGGTAATTACAGATTTGGCGACCGTTGTTTTCACTCATGTGGCGATTCACTTTTACAGGTTTAACCCGGGTTTCACCGTTTTAAAACACACACCGGTGGTAATAAAAGGTCGTGACGGAATTGGGAGAACCCGTACCTCAAGTGGTCTCGAAGTGTCCAACGGTGACCTCAGGAGAAGGTGAGGAGGTACTGCTAACGATCTACTTTACATTGTAGCAAAGTGTCATTTCTTCAGTGTTTTCACATGAAAATATATAATAAAATATTTACAAAAATGTGAGGGGTGTACTCACTTTTGTGAGATACTGTATGCGATTGAAAATCTTCTCCTTGACAGATACCTGGGGTCTAGTAGTTCCTCTTGGACCCCCCAGGCTGCCTCTCGGACTGCATTGCTGATCTCATGCCGGGATGTGTAAGCAAAGCAAACATTCAAAAAACACCTAAAAACCGAAAAAATAAATTAATTAAATTTTCTTAGGGGAAAGACAAATACAAAAATATGTTAGCCCAGTTTGAGCATAACTATATATAACATAAATTTATATGAACAAATATGAACTTTTTATGCAGTCATAGCAAATAAATATATCTTTTACAAGACTGGTAAAATAAATGTATTCTCAGGATTGCTACTATTATTGGAACCATTTTGATAAAGGATAATCTGGGCTTTACAGCAATGAAGGAGTACTATGATTTTGTATGTAGGCTGGGTAACTGAACATTTAGTAAACCAAGTATTGGAATAGTTTGTAAACAAATCCAAATTAAAGTAGGATAAGAATTCACTGCTGTGATACTTTAAAATAGAAGTATGGCTTTTTTGGCCTTCCCAGTCTGACGCTCCAGTGAGCGATGAAACGGCAGAGCGGAGAGCGATGACTGCTCAGAGCTGACCTAGAACAGAGTGATCAGCGGTCATGTGATCGCTCAGTTCTTGAGCTTAGAGCCAGCAGGGGACAGCTGCAGCATAAGTGAGATGGAGGTGAGTCTGTATATCATGGAACAAGAATCCCTAGTTTGTTTGCCCCCTCTCCTTTTTTGCAGTGTTTACTTTTCTGATCTAATAGAGTCTGGTTGCCATGGTAACCTTTCAATTCTCTTGTAGGGAAAATGGATTAGCCCATTCTCCCTGTCTAAATCTGTTAGTTTCTCCCTGTTCTGCTTCCTGGTTAGCCCAGACCCCTGTTCTTTCTTTAACTCGTGGAAGGCTCTGTAAGTACATCCTGACAAGTCTTGCAATAAGCATTCTGTTTTTTACCTCCTTCCTGGATAAGCATTCTCGAATATCTCTCTCTCTCTCTCTCTCTCAACACCTTACAACATCTACACTTTTTTTTTTACAACCCCAAACTTCTTTAAAAATGTGTTCCGTTTGTTAATCACTGAACAATTTGGACTCTATGTAGCCAATCTACAGCTAAGCAACTCCAAATGACCTTACACGCTGCACCCACCCTTCAGAAGCAGTGAAAGCTGATACCCACCACCCCAATGTTTTTAGAACATATGATATCCTACTGCCCTTAGTGCTCATTAGCATGGTGTTATTCAATCTTGCCACCTATCCTGGCACAGCTCAGTTGCCAATCTGACTCACCCCCAGTGCAGTATTTGTTTCCCATAATTTTTGGCATTTAAATTGTTCCTCCAGACTTGTCGGGTGCTGCTGCACTGATGCCCGATTTGGAATATGTAAACATACTTCTGTCCTTTACTGCAGTTTACTCTGCTGAGAGGTGTGTAAACTTATTTCCATCATTTTCCACACTGTTGTCCAAAAACAAACTTCAGCGGTTGTCTACCCATCGATTTGATAGTGTCAAAAAAGAATTAATATTCCCGGCATGCCCTCCGGAGATGCTAGCTGTCTCCTTGATTGTGCTCTCAACCAAACCATCCAATGGGTGGTGTCATAATGGATCACATGTGCAGCATCATGGCAGTTGCAGATTAACCACTTCAATACCAGGCACTTAGAACAGTTCCCGCCCAGACCAATTTTCAGCTTTCAGTGCTGTTGCGCTTTGAGTGAGAATTGCGCGGTCGTTCGACGCTGTACCCAAACAACATTTTTATCATTTTGTTCCCAAAAATAGAGCTTTCTTTTGGTGGTATTTGATCACCTCTGCGGTTTTTATTTTTTGCGCTACTAATAGAAAAAGACCGAAAATTTTTGAAAAAAAAAAAAAGTTTTTCTTTGTTTGTCGCAAAACTTTGTAAAAGTAAATTTTCTCCTTTGCTGACGGGCACTGATGCGGCTACACTGATGGGCACTGATAAGGCTAGACTGACAGGCACTGATGAGGCAGTACAGATTGGCACTGATAAATTTGCACTGATGATGGTGCACATATATGCAGCACTGATGGGCACTGATAAGCAACACTGACGTGCACTGATATGCGGCACTGATGGACACTCATAGCCGGCACTGATAGGTGCCACAGGTGGGCACTGATAGGTGCCACAGGTGCATATTGCACTGTTAGGGATGGCACTGGCAGGCATCATATATGGGCACAGTGCCATCCCTACAGTGGCCCAGTGGAGCAATCCTGACAGGGGCTGCACTGATACACATTCAGCGCAGCCCCTCCCATCAGGAGAGTAGCCGATCGGCTCTCCACTGCTTAGGTCTGCAGACCTGAGCAGAGGAAAAGTCGATAAACGGCTCTTCCTATTTACACAGTGATCAGCTGTGATTGGTCACGGCTGATCACATGGTAAAAGGCTTCCATTGGAAGCCTTTTACCTCGGTCGGTAATGCGGTGGGTCAGACTGACCCATGGCACCACCGATCACCGCGGGCGCGCGATCACGGATTATTTTGAGGACGTCAATAGACGCCCAGTCAGGATAATGAACCACCCGCCCGGCCGTCATTTCTCAATAGGCCGGGCAGGAAGTGGTTAAACAGAGGCTAAGATGTCAGCTTCCTGAAAACGATAGGAGAGTATACAACCACTTTAAGCTGCCACGCATTGATGGAATTTCAGCAGATTCTGGCACTGCAGACTTCAGCAAATTTCAGAAAAAAAAAAAAAAAAAATTGAAGGAGCAGAGTGAAAAATTGTGAGCGGAACAGTACCGCAGCCAATTCGCTGCAGTCACTGTTTTGGTATTCTGACAGCTAGGGTAAAGGCTGTCAGACTACAATAGCAAACAGAGGAGAAAAGTGGGCTGTACATCCACGTGGATGAGGGAATAGAGTAATTTCTTTCATTCATTCATTCCGCAGGACTGAACAAGAGAACACTTAGGCTCCATGCACACTGTAGCTGATAAACGACTGTTTTTGATCGTTTGGACGTTTTTTTTAACAGCCCAAAAACACCCCTTTATATTATCCTATGTGTCCATGCACACATGGAAGGTTTATTGTCATTTAACAGCAGTGGCATTTTGGCCTGTTATCTGAATGCCCTTAATTGGCGTTCAAGAGTCGTTCTTCTGACCACAAAAAAACGCTGGACGCCAATAAACGCTCATAAATGCTGGTAAATGGCCGTTTATCGGCATCCTTTGTAGTCAATGGAAGCTAATGAAGTAAATAAAAAAAAATAAAACGTTTAAAAAAACACAGATAAACGCTGCTTACAAAACGCTGCAAAAATAGGATTTTTTGACTTACCGTAAAATCCTTTTCTCTGAGTTCATTGACGGACGCAGCCCCTCATTCATGACATGTGGGGTTATGCACCTTTCACTAGGAGTGGACTAGGCAGAACGTAGTTCAGCTAAAAGCAGACACAGCGCCTCCCAGGGGGCAGTCCTCACTTGGTATAACCCCTCCTGCCCTGCTCAGCAACTCAGTTCGTAACAAGCAGTACAAACTCATAGAGGGGTGGGAGCTGCGTCCGTCAATGAACCCAGAGAAAAGGATTTTACGGTAAGTCAAAAAATCCTATTTTCTCTTTCGTTCATTGACGGACGCGGCCTCTCATTCATGACATGTGGGGACGTCCCAAAGCAGTGTCAAAGAACGAGGGGTGGGTAACGCAACAACAACTGTACCCAACAAGAGAGTTCTCCGGAAAGTGCCAGACGCGCCTCACACCACCTCCCGCAAAACTTTGGGGCCAAAAGCAGCATCCGAGGACGCTGCAACATGAACTCTGAAAAACTTAGAAAAAGGTGTGCACAGAGGTCAAAGTAGCCGCCTTGCACCCTGAGAAACCGACGCCGGATGTCGGAAAGCCCAGGAAGTACTAATCATCCTGGTAGAGTGAGCCGTGACCGGAAAGGGGGGCTCCTGGCCCCGAACAGTATACACATGGGTCACAGTCCGATATATCCAACGGGAAACAGTGGCCGACGAGGCCGCCAGCCCCTTGCGCGGACCAGCCACCACGACAAAATGCGCATCCGACCTCCAAAAAGAGGCCGTAGCCACCAGAAACACCCGCAGAGCCTTAACCACATCCAGAGAGTGCAAGGCAACCTCCTTAGGATGAGACGGGCGCGGACACAGCGAAGGGAGGACAATGTCCTCATTTGTGTGCAAGAAGATACCACCTTCAGCAAGAATGAAGGAGACGGGCGCAAAACCGCTTTATCCCTATGTAGGACCAAGTAAGGAGACCTACATGACAGGGCCCCCAGCTCAGACATCCGCCTGGCGGATGTAATAGTCACCAGGAAAACCACCTTCTGCGAGAGCAGCTGCAAAGAGATTTCCCTGATATTTTCGAAAGGCGACTTCTGAAGCACTGAGAGGACCAAATTAAAGTCCCATAACGCCAAAGGCGACCGTACCTGGGGGGGTGACATGCCAAACCCCCTGTACAAAGGTACGAATCAAGGAAAGCATCGCCAAGTAACGCTGAAAAAGGATCGCCAGGGCAGAAACCTGCCCCTTGAGATTGCTCAATGCCAGCTTGTGGTCTAGGCCCTGTTGACGGAAGGCCAGCACCTGAGCCACTGAAAAGAACGGATTTCCACACCCCCGCCTCACACCAAGCAATGTAAGCCTTCCAGGTGCGTTGGTATATCTTGCGTGAAAAGGACTTATGCGCCTTGAGCATGGGGGGAATCACCGAGTCCGAGATCCCTTAACCCTGGGATTCAATAGCCAGGCCGTTAAAGCCAGCGAGGACAAAGCAAGGTGCAAGATGGGGCCCTGGGAAACAGATCCTCGCGAAGTGGGAGACGCCAGGGAGCATTCACCACCAACTGCACCATGCCGGCGTACCCGGGCCTCCGGGGCCAATCCGGCGCCACGAGAAAGGCTGGTATTTCCTCTGCTTCTATCCTGCGCATAGGCGCAGGAGCAGCAGGAGAAGGAAAAAAAGCATAGGTGAACTGAAGACGGGTCCACAGAGCCGCAAGGGCACCCACTGCGTCAGCCAACGGGCCCCTCGCTCAGCTCATGAAGGTCTGTACCTTCCAAGTCCGCCGGGGTGCCACCCGAACCACGACTGGCGTACCCTACCGCAGACAAGTCTGCCGGAACACAGCCGGATTCAGGGACAATCCCCCTGAACCAACCTTACACGACCAAGGCACTCACTAGCCAACTCTCAAGGCCTGAAATGTAAACAGCGAAGATCACCAGCACGTGAAGTTCTGCCCACCGCAGAACGAAAGCCACCGTCGAAGCAGCAGCTAAGCATCTTGTCCCGCCCTGCTGATCCACATATGCCACGGCCGTGTCAATATCCGACTGAGCTCAGACAGGACAAAACTACAGCCTCCCTGACCAGCGGGAGAGGCAAAGCCAGATGGCCCAAAGATCAGGAAATGCATCTGGACACGAGACTCCTCCTGGGACCAGCGACCCTAAGCCGCCAACGCCCCCAGGACTTCAGCCAGGCAGGCTGGCGTCCGTAGCGACCACCGCCCAAAAACAGGGAAGAAAACAACTTCCCCAAATGCAGGGCCGGGGCCCGCAACCACCATAGTAGTGAGGATCTGGCTTGGCGGTCCAACCTGATCAACCAAACCAGGGATGAGGAGGACTTGTCCCACTGCAGAAGAACACCTTCGCTGCAAGGGGCGGGGGGAACCATTTTAGGGACAGCGGGGACCGACCCGCCAACTAAAGCGCCTGTGCTTGGTCATAGGAAGGAGAAAACCTGAATCTTGGATCAGAACCAGAACCTCCCAATGGTGTGACAGAGCCAACACAGATTTCAAGAGAAGTAGCACCTGGCCAGACTCCCACGGCGCGCCTGGTGATTGCCACCTCGTCCCTCAGGGCTGGAGCCGACTCCACCCGCTAGGGCAGGTCGGCCAGATCCACCGTAATGCCCCTCAGCCTCACAGAGCCAGAACCGGGGCCACCATCTGGCGAGGACCCAGGGCGCAGAAACCAGGCAAAACGGGGAGAGCCATAACCGTATTGTGAAGCTCCGATACCGTCAAGGCGCAGGAAACGCTGGCGTAGGGCACACAGGGTGATATGTAGATGCGCCACTGCCCTGTCGAGATAAGCCAGGAAGAAACCCTGGTGCTCCACCATCATGGTGGCCAGACGTACATGTACCAGGCAGTGGAGGGGCACCGAGCCATACCGCCCGGGCCCCGTTCTCCTCCGACCATAAGCAGGACGGAGTAAATCAGGCTACGCCCCGAGGACGGGACAAGGGTATCTACCCCTTGATGAAGCCGGTTCCTAGCCAGGCCGGCGGTCTGCCCGGGAGGACGGGAACAAAATCCCAGTTTGTACCCAGACAAAATCACCTAGCGGACCGAAATTCAGAAAAGTCATCGACCACAAGCATCCCCCCACCCAAACCGTGGGTAGGGGCAACCCTTCCGCTGCGAAAGACTTGCCTCCTGGCCTGTCGCACCTATGCTGCCAGGGACACTTCTGCCCACCTGCGGGATCCCTGACGGGCAGGGGGCCCTAGCCCGATGGCGGAAGGAACGGAGGAAAGGAGACCTCCTCTGGGCCACCAAGGAGTGCCTGTGCAACGGGGCTCCCTACCTCCTGGCTCCAACGTGGCTCCAAGAGCCACCTAGTTGAGAAGGGAAGACTGCCAGGGTCTGCCTAACCGACAGGACCCTACCGAAGCAGACATCTAAGCCCCGAAGGAGCCGGCCAGCGCGCCCCACCCATGTAGGAGGAACCCCGCTTAAGCAGCTTTGTGGTGCGAGAGCTCAGCCCGTTCCGAGAGCGTTTCGAGTGGAACCAATACCGGGTGAAAGCTGACCCTGCCAGAACAACCCAGATCTGGCAGCAGACTCGGCGCTCCTGTCAGCCGAGCCTAAGGACGGCGTGCCATTAAAAGGACGGTAATCAGCGTCTGCATAGGTTTCAACATACAGTGCAAACTTGCAGCAGGTGACACCTGGGAACCAAACCCATGGAAGCAACTGTGGAAGGTAGATGAGCCAACCACTACCTGCCCAGCTGAGCCCCCAAGATCGTGGTCACCATGATCAAGCGAAACATAGTGGGTACAACCACGGGCCGCCATGTACAGAAAAAAAAGGGGGGCTGAGACCACTCCCAGTCCCTGCAGCCGCACTCCAAGTAGGAAACTTGGGGAACCCACAGCCACACGGGCCGGGCTAAGTGACCCAACAGGGACGGCAACTCCCTGCAAGGGACTAGCCGTAATCCCCCAAACCGGAACTCGTGGCCCCCGACAATGGGAGATGCGGGCCAGGTTACACTGTACAAGAAGTAACGTGTGCGAGAGCACAGGACAACCGATCCCGGTCATCCGCTCACAAATAAGGCACTGTCTGGTGCCTTCCCGTGCGCCGCAGTAGCCGCGGCATACCCACCATACTATTCGGAGAACACCGGGACACACCAATCGATATCCCAAGGGGGGCCCCCCATCAGGGTCCGACTCATCCCAGAGGCAGGAGGGGGGGGGGGGTACGGCCCGCCATACGCCCAAGTCCCCGCCCGGGAAACCCAGGACCGCCTGCCAGTCCCTAAGCGCCACGTAGAGGTCAAGTGGGGAGGCACCTGCATCGGCTGCCAATGTAACCCACCCTGGTAACATGGCCTGCAAACTGGGACCTGTAGTACCAGGAGACCAGGCACCCCCCACCAAGACTGCACAGGACTCCCACAGGAAGGTAACCCTGGGGGGACTCACCACCTTCCCGCTTTGCCGCTGCTCACCGCTGAATATGATGCCTTTTCCCTGCACGTGCTCCTGCCAAGGCAGGTCTGTGCACACCAAACCTTCCCCACATATCATGCAGGGACAGGGCTGTGATCAGTATCAGCTACTGTGCGGGGGGTAAACCAGTGCCAGAAGGCCAGGGAACCGCCCCCCAAACACATACAGGCTGGACTGAAAATGCATGGGCCACCGCAAGATGGCCACCCTGCACACTAGAGGCCAAAACACACCCATGCGGCCGGCCCCACCGAAGGTAAGGGGCGCCACTAAGAGCCCCCACGTCCCAGGGGACCCCTGGAGGGGGTGGGGGAAAGAGCAGCGGCCATGCAGCACGGGAGGGGGGGGTGAAGAAAGAAGGGGGAACCAGCCCGTCAGCCAAACACCCCAGGGGGGGAACCCGTCTGCCCTCCCCACACCCCAGGGGGCGTACTTACACATCCAGACGGGAGCAGCGGGTTGCCGCCCGAGACAGACCTGCCACCCGACGGTTCGGGGGGAGCTGCCGGCCATGCGACACCCGTGACGCGAGCCCAAGGGTCCGGTCCTAAGTGCGCTGGCAGGACGTTTAACCCGCCGGCCGCCCCGCACGGAACGAGGCCCGACGCGGCTGACCCCGCGTGTAGCTAAAGGTCAGCTCGCGTCCGTTGGCTGCGCTGGGGAGACTACATGGATCAAGGATATCCAGCCTGTCACCCAGCCGGCTACTTGATTGCATTCTTCATCAGAAATCTTGAGAAAAAAGAAAAAAGAACGGGGAACCGCAGGTCCCAGCAGGGAGCCAGGTCCTACTCCTTGCACTAGGCAGAAAAAACTGAGTTAATGAGCAGGGCAGGAGGGGTTATACCAAGTGATGGCTGCCCCCTGGGAGGGGCTGTGTCTGCTTTAAGCTGAACTACGTTCTGCCTAGTCCACTCCTAGTGAAAGGTGCATAACCCCACGTCATGAATGAGAGGCTGCGTCCGTCAATGAACGAAAGAGAAAGAACGTTTTCTAAGCAGCGTCTCCTGCCCGACGTCCAGAGGGCGTCCAGTGTGCATGGAGCCTAAGGGCTCGTTCACACAGATGGCCAAGAGGTGGTAAAAGCAGTTTTACCCTCGCCTAAGCACTGAAATGCAGCTTCAGAGAGCTGTACCCATGCCACAGACAGCATCCATTGGTTCACCCAAAATTTAAAGGGCATTTTGCATTTGGCAGCCGATACCAACGTTAAAGGTCACCTAATCAAGTGAATATTGAGGGTTGATCACCTCTGCACTCTGAAAGACCACATTCCCTGAACTGAGAGGTTCCCCAGAACACCTCCCCAGCCTAACAGGTTGGTGTTTGTCGTCAAGACCTTCCACATCATTGGAAGAAAGGATTTTCCTGCATCCAGCACCTGCATGGATATCCACCATTCCAGAGCTGCTCTAGTCTTGTCAATAAGGATAGGTTTGGGTGTGTTCGCAAGTGCACGTGCCCACCGAGAAGTGAACCCTGCATTGCGCTAATCACAGGCAGGGAGACATTTCCCGATCACTGCAGCCGCGCATCAGGGAAATGTCTCACTGCCTGTGATTAGCGCAGTGCAGGGTTCACTTCCTGGTGAGCTCAGGAACGTGCACTTGCAAACACGCCCGAGCCCATCCTTACTTGTCAGTTAGATGTATTGGCTGATCCAAGGACTTCCAACACTTGTCTGATATCACCAGGATACTGAGCTGCAGAGCTCTGGAGTGAAACTGTGCATACGAGACCCCCTCGAAGATGACTACTACCTTCCCCAGCATTCTCATGCTTAGTTGGATTGAGGAACCTTTCAGCAATCTTTAGAGACTCCACCTGGGCTCAACGAGGCAGGTATTTTTGCAGAAGCAGTATCCTTGTCTGAGACGTATCCAGGATTAAGCCCAGGTATTCCAGATGCTGTGTCGGAACCAAGGCAAACTTATGAAGGTTTAGGATGTAGGCATCCAACGATGGTCCAAATAAGCATCCACCCTTAAAGGACAGCCTCTTGAAGACGAAGTACATTTCGCTATACTTCTCCTGAGGATCACAGGAGTAGAGTTCGTTCTGCACTCCTGTGACCCGTTTTCAGCTGACAGCGGGCTGTCACTGAAACAGTCCAGTCTGGGGAAAGATAGCAGCAGTATGGCTGGGATCCACCCAAAAGCCTGGATCAGCACCTGGGTCAGCCTTTCAGCAAGCCACTCACTACCCCTCCACAGCCCAGTGCTCCAGGGGGGCGGGGGGAGGCAGACAGTGGTGACTGACAGTCACCAGCTCTCTGCTGACGGAACACTGAGAATTGAGCGATCACCTGTTTGATCGCTCGGTTCTCAGTCTTAGAGCCAGCGGGGGACTGATGCTGCATTCACCTAGGTAAGTATGACTAAAAAAAAAAAAAAAATAAATAAAACACCCTTCTCTTTTAATGTGCTTCTTTTAGAGATGTTCCACCAACCAAAGGATCCTTCTCGTATCTAGACCTACTGTATACTCAGACAAAATCTTGATCTATACTTAAAAAAAAATATGGGGCAAACTTGATGGATCTGTTGGTCACTTTTCTAGGTTTCTTGTATGGACAGACATAGTGCCCACTTGCGAAAACTGCTTTATGGAATCCTCCAAGACATCTACTGAGAGCTCAGGTCTCTTGGAAAACATTGCAGTAGCCGCCAAATGGAACAGTGCATTTGCTTTGCAAATTGTAAAGTCATTTTTTTAAAACAACAAACATGTTGTCACATTTACCTGCTTTTTGCAATGGTTTTGCACAAAGCGGACCCAAACCTTGCTGCTTCTCCTATGGGGTACCACCTGCGGACTCACTCTCAAGTCAGACTGTCTGTCTCCATGGATACAGGCAGCAAGGCTCGCCCCTGCCCCCTCCTCACAGGATTTGACTGACGATAGAAGGAGCAAATGGCTCCCACTGCCTGAGCAATAACTGTAAGAGTGGGGAAAGAAGCTACAGATGGGCACAGTGCTCGATAGACTGAGGACATAAGTAAGTATAAGGGGGGAGTGAGGGGGCGATAAGGTTACCCGTCAAGGTCTCAATCAAATAGGAAACAGCCGGTTCTATAGCCTGCAAACCCCATTTCTTGTAGATTTTTTTTTCAGATTGGAGTACAGGTGAGCAAACACCTTCTTCGGGTGAGCCCAATCAGTATAAATCACTTCCTGCAAGCGAGGGTGCACTGAAAAAGGACTTGACAATTTCAGGGGGAAGAGGATACAGGTAACAACAACTTAAGATTAGTGCAACCATTTGCTACCAAGCCTATTGTGGCCTTCTGGGTCTGAGACAGCCCTGGACCTTATGATTCCTCCTGAGAGGACTTATTTACAGAGGATTCCTGATACTTAACGGCTTACACTTCAGCCAGAAATGGCTGCACAGTTACCAGATAAGGGCAGGGATTCAGAGCTAATCTGACCTATAGGAGACCCATTGTAGGGCGAACTTTGGAGGAGGTTGATGAAGGAATCTGGAAGCCCCATTGTCCCTCTCACCATCTCTCTACCAGTGAGGAGCCAAGGTTGGCTGAGGAATGATAGGCCTGTAATCCAGCAGGAAGCAGCCACTCAGCTGAGAGGAGTGTAAGCCTATGTCAAAACACTAAATTGACAGCACCCCCAAAAATACACACGCCCCTGTACTTGCTGTGCCCTGATTGACAGAAAACAGCTTGGTTAGTGGTTATGGGAGGCAAGATGGCTGAGATATCAGGATGCTGTTAAGAAAAGTGGGCAAGGAAACCTATAGAAGTACAGTGGGGCAAAAAAGTATTTAGTCAGCCACCAATTGTGCAAGTTCTCCCACTTAAAAAAGATGAGAGGCGACTGTAAATTTCATCATAGGTACACTTCAACTATGAGAGACAGAATGAGAAAAAAAATCCAGAAAATCACATTGTTTGATTTTTAAAGAATTTATTTGCAAATTATGGTGGAAAATAAGTATTTGGTCAATAACAAACAATCATCTCAATACTTTGTTATATACCCTTTGTTGGCAAAGACAGAGGTCAAACGTTTTCTGTAAGTCTCCACAAGGTTTTTACACACTGTTGCTGGTAGTTTGGCCCATTCCTCCATGCAGATCTCCTCTAGAGCAGTGATGTTTTGGGGCTGTCGCTGGGCAACATGGATTTTCAACTCCATCCAAAGATTTTCTATGGGGTAGAGATCTAGAGACGGGCTAGGCCACTCCAGGACCTTGAAATGCTTCTTACGAAGCCACTCCTTCGTTGCCCGGACGGTGTGTTTGGGATGGAAGGAGGTTTTTAATCAAAATCTCACAATACATGACCCCATTCATTCTTTCCTTTACACGGATCAGTCGTCCTGGTCCCTTTGCAGAAAAACAGCCCCAAAGCATGTTTCCACCCCCATGCTTCACAGTAGGTATGGTGTTCTTTGGATGCAATTCAGCATGCTTTCTCCTCCAAACACGACAAGTTGAGTTTTTACCAAAAAGTTCTATTTTGGTTTCTTCTGACCATATGACATTATCCCAATCCTCTTCTGGATCATCCAAATGCTCTCTAGCAAACTTCAGACAGGCCCGGACATGTACTGGCTTAAGCAGTACGTCTGGCACTGCAGGATTTAAGTCCCTGGCCGCGTAGTGTGTTACTGATGGTAGCCTTTGTTACTTTGGTCCCAGCTCTCTGCAGATCATTCACTAGGTGGCCCCCCCCCCCCCCGTGTGGTTCTGGGATTTTTGCTCACTGTTCTTGTGATCATTTTGACCCCACGGGGTGAGATCTTGCGTGGAGCCCCAGATCGAGGGAGATTAACAGTGGTCTTGTATGTCTTCCATTTTCTAATAAATTGCTCCCACAGTTGATTTCTTCACACCAAGCTGCTTACCTATTGCAGATTTGGTCTTCCCAGCCTGGTGCAGGTCTTCAATTTTGTTTCTGGTGTCCTTTGACAGCTCTTTGGTCTTGGCCATAGTGGAGTTTGGAGTCTGACTGAGGTTGTGGACAGGTGTATTTTATACTGATAACGAGTTCAAACAGGTGCCATTAATACAGGTAACGAGTGGAGGACAGAGGAGCCTCTTGAAGAAGGAGTTACAGGTCTGTGAGAGCCAGAAATCTTGCTTTTTTTGTAGGTGACCAAATACTTATTTTCCACCATAATTTGCAAATAAATACTTTAAAAATCAGACAATGATTTTCTGGATTTTTTATTTTTTCTCATTCTGTCTCTCATAGTTGAAGTGTACCTATGATGAAAATTACAGGCCTCTCTCATCTTTTTAAGTGGGAGAACTTGCACAATTGGTGGCTGACTAAATACTTTTTTGCCCCACCGTAAAAGAGACACAAAATGGCTGATCAGCACACCCCTTTTAAATACTGCCACATTCTATATATCACACCACAAGGAGAAAAGCACATGTCCTAATGCCAACACTCCACAAACACAGAGGCACTTACCAGTCCATGCTATTGGGCCCAAACTTTGCCCATCACAGTGGGCATGTCCCGCAGGACCTTCAGAGACTCAACTCCCCTCCAGGAGGATCACTGCTCTGGACCTGAAGAGCACCCTGCCAGAGAGATCACGAAGTACGCTGTACGTCAGAGGTCATTGCCTGCAGGATCCAGCGGCAAACAGCAAACATTACAGGCCGCCCCCACTCTTGTATGCGGGGTCTGGGTACAGTTGCTCTTGGCCTGCTGGCTCTAGTGACTGATCCAGGTAAAGAACACTTCTGCCTGGATAGGAGTGTTAGGAACAGGTCCGGAGACGTAGGAACAAATTCCCAAAAAGGATATCTTTTAGCAATGACTAATAACTGTCATGTGATGTATTGTTAGGAAAATAAAAGTTAAAAAAATATATTATATATGCACAAACAGGAGGCACACCTGACATATGTGCAAATTGGGTCTTACCCAGCTAGTTAGAGAAATGTGGTAAGGGACTCCATTTTATCAATTAATATTGAGCATATTCACAACTCCAAAATCATACTCACTTAGAATAGTTCTTGGTTTCCAGGACAGCTTGAGCAATAAGTTTCTGGATGTCAAGTGGAAGCAAAGTCATGTCTCCTAGTACTCGAATGCAAACTTCATGCTTCTGAAGTTTATCTCTGTGCACAGAAAGCCAGAATAAAAATCAGCACACAAAAATAGAAAATACTTTGCATTTGGATATGTGCAGAGCATTCAAGGACAGATTCCCCGTTGTATTAGTGATGCGTAGCACATGTGAAGATTTCAATTTCCTGTGTAAGCTGGCTATATACTAGTAGAAATTAATGCATTTTTTTTGCTTTAAGAACGTTTGTATTTCTAATCATTAGTGGAGTCAAATGGACGTTTGTTTATAGTGGCAAGAAAATTAAAAAAAAGCAGCGTAAAAGATTTTTCTTGAATGAACAAATTTTTAAAAGTGAATTTTAGTGTGAAACCAAGAATGATTTCTTCGCCCGTGCAGTGGAGTGGGATACTGTCTAAATTTGTGGAGCTGCCCGTATTAACAGGAGAACCTGTGTGTAATGAGTATGCAAAAAAGGGATTTTATTATAACTTACCGTAAAATCCTTTTCTCCGAGTTCACTGACAGACGCAGCTCTTCTTGACTTTGTGGGGTTTTATGTTCGTCTTACCAGGAGTTAACTAGGCAGGGAAAGAATTCAGCTGGCCCCTCCCCTGGGGGCCGTCCTCCTTTCCTACATTAAAACCCCCCCTCACAGAGGAGCTCTCCAGTTTGTACACAAGCCGTACCAAAACAGAGCCCAGAGG
>BLSH010080519.1:1332001-1345083 GCA_018402905.1 Glandirana rugosa
GCCCCTTAGACAGGAACTTACGAGACGTGTATAGGTTTACGTTTCATAAAAGATAAAAACACACGACTAAAAATAAAAAATATATTATATATGCACAAACAGGAGGCACACCTGACATATGTGCAAATTGGGTCTTACCCAGCTAGTTAGAGAAATGTGGTAAGGGACTCCATTTTATCAATTAATATTGAGCATATTCACAACTCCAAAATCATACTCACTTAGAATAGTTCTTGGTTTCCAGGACAGCTTGAGCAATAAGTTTCTGGATGTCAAGTGGAAGCAAAGTCATGTCTCCTAGTACTCGAATGCAAACTTCATGCTTCTGAAGTTTATCTCTGTGCACAGAAAGCCAGAATAAAAATCAGCACACAAAAATAGAAAATACTTTGCATTTGGATATGTGCAGAGCATTCAAGGACAGATTCCCCGTTGTATTATTGATGCGTAGCACATGTGAAGATTTCAATTTCCTGTGTAAGCTGGCTATATACTAGTAGAAATTAATGCATTTTTTTTTGCTTTAAGAACGTTTGAACGTGTGAATTTTAGTGTGAAGCCAAGAATGGTTTCTTCGCCCGTGCAGTGGAGTGGGATACTGTCTAAATTTGTGGAGCTGCCCGTATTAACAGGAGAACCTGTGTGTAATGAGTATGCAAAAAATTGGGATCAATTAGTTCCAGTGAGTAGGGTGTGACACTGGGTGTTTGGTGAAGGAGTTTGGAATACCATCATCTACTGGTCTGGGACACCGGACATCCAGCAGATTTCCATATTGGATCACAGCTTGGACCCACTGAACTTATATTCACTAAACATATGCAGTTTTGGACTATATATACACATTTTTGCACCAATTGCACTTTAATTTTTTGCACCATTGTAATTTTTGGACTGCTGGAATTGTTTATTTTTGCTATTTTGCACATACCTCTTCAGGAATTTTTTGCACTATATAACATTATTTGCACTATATGAGTTTTTGTTTAGCTTTTAGTATATATATATCCCCCAATGCTGTCATTAGATGCAGCGGATCAGGAAGGGCACCCTAAAAAACGGGTGGAACATGTAACATGTTCCCAAAGGTGAACTTATCCTCTAATGTGTTAATCAAGTCAATCTAAATTTGCTTGTGCATTTAACATTATCCTCTCCCCAGATTGACAATGTTGCTGTCCAAAAGGCTGATGCTACTCCAGACAAAATGGAAACACAAGGGCCCTTACACACGGGCTTCCTGATTAGGTCCGGCTGTCAGTTTTTCACATGGACCCAATTGGAAGCTTCATGCAGCTCTATGGCCACATTGCTGTAAACAGACTTGTGTCTGTTTTAACCCCCCTAGCTCTGAGCCCATCCTTGTCCAGAAAAGAAAACAAAAAATAAATCTAAAAAAATGCATCCTTTTTTGTTTTTCTGGACCCAAACGTGGCAGACTGGAGGGAGCTGGATGTAAATGGACACAAGAATGTTTACATGTGGCCACCCAAAGAGCTATCACGGGTACGCCCATGTCCGCCAGACAATCTTAACAGGCATGGATGTATAAAAACTCATATCTTTCCCGATTAGCTCAGATTCCGCAGAGGATCTGCTCAGGAATCCCCTGTTGAATGGTGCGGAGCGACTCGGTCTGAAAGACAGGAAATGCGTTACTGGCCGGATCACCAGGTCAAAGGTGAAAAAAAAAATGCAGCCACCCCAGCTGCAATATTAGATTTACTTATTCAATCCTCTGTGCTGCTGGACTGGTCACCTGTAGTTTCTTCTCACTTATGCTCTGGTGGTTTAACCAGTTGCCGACCGCCCGCCGTGGATTGATGGCGGCAACATGGCTCTCCTGTGCAAATGGCGGCCTCAGGACCGAGTATTGTGGGCGCGCGCTTGCACGCTAGTGGGGGAGCCAATCAGCGGGTAGGACGGACTCTATGTCCGCCAGCCACCAGCGATCGCTCTCCGGCAGTGACAGAACAGGGATCCATGTATGTAAATAAGCAGTGATAGCATGTTCCCAATATATGGGAGCAGCGATCACTCTCCTCCCCACGTCAGCCCAGCCCCCACACAGTTAGAAACACCTAGCAGGGAACACAGTTAACCCCTTGATCGCCCCTTAGTTTTAACCCCTTCCCTGCCAATGACATTTATACAGTAATCAGTGGCTATTTAAAGCTCTTATAGCTGTATAAAATGTCATTGGTATCAAAAAAAGTGTCCGATATGCCCGCCGCAATCTCAAAAAAAAAAAAAAAACGCAGATCGCCGCCATTACTATTTTAAAACATAATAAAATAAATAAAAATGCCATATATATCAACTCTCATGGTTTGAAGACGCTATAACTTTTGCGCAAACCGATCAATATAGGCTTTAATATATATCGGCCTAAGCTGATGAATAAATTAGTTTTTTTATATATATTTTTTTGGATATGTATTATAACAAAAAGTAATAAATATTGTTTTTTTTTTTTACAAAATTGTCGCTCTTTGATTGTTTATAGCGCAAAATATAAAAACTGCAGAGGTGATCAAATACCACTAAAAGAAAGCTCTATTTGTGGGAAAAAAGGGACATCAATTTTGTTTGGGTACAACATCGCACAACCACATAATGGTCAGTTAAATCGACGCAGTGCCGAATCGCAAAAAGTGCTCTGGTCAGGAAGGGGGTAAATCCTTCCGGGGCTAAAGTGGTTAAGGTCACAAAATCATCAAGACCGATGCAGGGTCCATAGCCCTGCACTGGGTGCGAGGATGCAGATGGACAGTCTACCACTGGAGCATCGTACTGGGCAAGTAAAATTGCTTTTACCATCCTCTAGACTAGTAATGGCAAACCTTGGCACCCCAGATGTTTTGGAACTACATTTCCCATGATGCTCATGCACTCTGCAGTGTAGTTCATCAACATGGGAAATGTAGTTCCAAATGTAGTTCCAAAACATCTGGGGTGCTAAGTGTTAACTGCTCTAGACTAAATGAGCAGTTAACCCTTGCAGTGCGTGACACAGTGCAAACCAAAGCAAGGTAAGTCTGTAATGGGGCAATGATCAGCTGCAGGAAGACCACTAGCAATGGAAATTACTACTCCTTAGTCCTCTGCTTGCCACAAAAAACAAAAAAAACACAATGTAGAGAATGAGGCAGAAATAGAAAAATATGTGCAGTTAACTGGTTTAATTACTTTCCCCAGGATTTCTGAATATAATCTTATGCACCTAAATAGCAACTGAGTATTGCTTAAATCTATACCTTAAAGTGGATGTAAACCCGAAAAAAAAAATGTAATTAATAATCCAGCTCTGAGCAATCCCCTTGTCTTTTTTTCAGTAAGAAAAACAATGACTAACTGAGAAATAGGAGACGTTTCTTTCCCATGCTGTGTGAGTGACAGGTAATTTCCTTATCTCATGCATGGAGCAGACGAAGCTTCACACTCCCCCTCATTTCTTCTCCAGCTCTCCCAGGATTGGCTGCTCCACACCTCAGCATGATTGGACATGCTCAAATCATGTGGTGTCTTTCTTGACTTTTGACTGGATGTTTCTCAAAACTCTGGAATAGCAAAGTAGGAAAGTGTAGAGGTGGGCGGGGAGTCTTGTGACATCACAACTCCACCCACCGAGCTCCAGCAAAGAGACCTACCCACTGATTCTAGAGTTTTGTGGGGCTGCTACTGCTGAAGGGGGTGACATTTGCAATAAATACATTAATACTGTGCCATTAGTTTATACTGGAGGAGTGGTGGATTTACATCCACTTTAAACTATTTCCCATCTCTATCTCTCTACCACATATAGATACAAACAGTACTAATCTGTGGTATTATAAACTTACACTGTTCTGCGACCCTCAAACTTACTTTTCTTCCAGAAGACGGGTAAATTTTTGACGAGCTAGTTCCATCAAGCCTTCGACTTCCTCCTTTGAACGCTTAAAATTCTCAATGCTGAAAGCATAAACTGTCACTTCACAAATGCCGAGGTTTAAACACCAACGCAGTGTCTATGGACAGGGAGATTAATAGAAGATTTGTAATGATGATTTTTTAAACTAGATGATTCAAGCGCTCTAGAATACAATGGAAAACTCATAAGTAGTCACATAAATCTGAGCTGTAATCAGATGGCTCCTCTGCAACTAAATAATGTGTGTTATATGAAATGTTATGTATACTGTAATGAAGCAGGATTTCTATGACAATAAATTACATTCTGAGGATTAAATAGGCCAGGAATTAAATACCAGTATTAAGCATACAAGAACCTACTATAAAAACTTGATCATAAAAAATAAAAATAAAAAAACAATAGCCAGCCATAGACAGAGCAATTTACTTTCCGGCAAACATGCAGTCAGTGTTGATGGGGGAATACCTCCCGTGAAGAAATTGTGTTGGGGGGGGGGGGGGGGGTGTGGGTTTGGGAGAAGCTGCCAGGAGAACACACTGATTACTGCTAGCGGCATTTCCAGCCGCTAGCAAAAATCACATGTAAAATTCATCAGGATGGTGGTACTCAAGTTGATCGATCAACTTGGGTACATTCAGCCTGCCCATACATGGTTTGATTTTCAGCCTGTCCCTGCTGAACCAGCCAAGATTCGAACACTATGGCCAGCTTAATGGCCCGTACACACAATCAGAAAGTCGGATGAAAAATACCGCTTTCAAGTCGATCGTTTGTACACAGCTTTCGAGACCCGATCACGACAATTCATGCAAAATTATCCGATGGGACAACCAAGAAAATTTTTCTCGTACAATACCATATTGTATGGTTCTAGTTTAATCAGTATAGTTGTCGTTCGAAAATACAATACAAATACACTACAACACATTACATCACTTCCGAATTTTTATTCTGTCTTGTGAGAATTTTTGTGACTCACTCTTCACTTTTCATTTTTCCGATATGAGACCAGCATTCAAAAAGAAAAAAAAATGGATGTGTGTACCAGACATTAGCCAGCAGCAAGTCAGCAGTACTGTTTACTGTACCCAACAGCCATATGTCAATTAAGGATGTCTTTCCCCACTTGTATAATTAGTGATATCGTGCACAGAAACCATAGTGCTTCACAAGACCATGATAATTTCTGGCAGAATTGAGTAAAGCTGTAGTGGCAAATGACTGACCCTCCTGTCTCCCATTAACAGCAATGATTACTGTAAGTTAATGGCTATGGAGTCTAGTAGACATTATTAAAGAACAAAATATGATACATTTCAGCTAACCAGTTCTTAGGTGTGGTGGTTGCATTAGTTTTATCTTTTTCAGTGTGTTTTCATTTTCACTAGGTGATTTTGTTGCCATGGACAGGGCATATCTACAGGGAGAGGGGACAGTTCAGGATATACAGGAGCATACCTGAAGCTGCATACACAGGATACACAGACTGCTCTTGGGTCACTGGGTGACATGAGACACTGGTGTTACAGGAGGCATAGTGGTCACTGGAGACACAAGTCAATCCGGTCAACCCAATGAGCTCGCTTGGGATTTCAAAGTTCAGAGTTCAAAATGCACAAATAAGCATTAAATTGCATCAGGGACAAACACAACTACGCCCCAGCAGCAGGGGATGTTCCAAGTGTGACCCCCAGATAGGTAGAAGGTTCTAATCAGTATATCATGTAGTTAGAACAAGCAACCTCAGTAAGCGTATGAGCATATATTTAACTTAGAGAACTAGAACAGTTAAATGCTCAAGGCTAAATCTCAGCTCGGTATTACCGTGTCTGAGGTTTTGAACCAAGGAAACCAGATCTTCTCAAATTTGGTTAATCATCACCTGATGTTGTAGGCAGCCTTGGTGCCCATAGGACCGGCTCCAGGATTTGCTGCAGTTGGAAAAGATTAGGATTGTTCCACAATACAGTATGAGCTGACCATTGATGAGAATAAAACTCCTAGTCCATGCACTAATCTTTGTTCTCATTATGCGGGTCGTATGGAGCGCAGCAGTCCCTATACAAAAGCAGCCAGAGTGCCTCAAAAGGAGCCCAGAGTTGCAGCCAACCCCCAAGGAAGGACTGAGTTAACCAACGATTTCAAATTTTCCGAAGTGGGGGACGGGGCTTGAGCCTTCCACTGCAGTGCTATTGTTTTCCTGGCATGGAACAAAGGCCAACAACCAGAGGGTCTATCAAGCCTAGAAGACACACCCCAGAATCCAGGGGAACCTTAGTATTAGTGAGCTCAGAGATGTGCAGTATTTCAGGATTGTAGCCCAGTAACCAGCAATCACCCCATAGGTTCAGAAAACATGAATGAAATCCGCAGATGTGGAAGAAAATCTCCAGCACACATCGGGGCATCCAGGCAATATCTTTCCCAGTAGTGCAGATGTGAAATAGCACAGGTGGACAGTTTTAAATTGGATCAGTCTATCTTTACCCAAAATCAGTGTTTGCAATGAATAATCCCAGGCATCATGTCTCTCTACATTTCTGTAAATCTGGATGTGTAGGATGTTGTAACGCCCTATAAATGTTTGAGTGAGGTTTAGACAACGAATCAGATGTAAAAGGGACTCAGTTCTAGTAGTGAATAGACTAGATTTAACCAGGTCGAATTGGGAACTACAGGCCCGGTGAAGTTGAATGTAGTGAAATAAATACCGGTTTGGGAGACAATGACACTCTTTAAGCACAGATAACAAGAGAAGTTTATTATGGGCAAGTACATTTGTATAAATCTTTATACCCTCTTGATGCCCATAGGACTGGCTCCAGGATCGGCTGCAGATGGAAAAGATTAGGATTGTTCCACAAGAGTATGATGGGACCAGTGATGAGAAAAACAAAAAACAAAAAAACTTTATGAAGAACTTGAGTCCTAGTTCACGCTCTAATCTTTGTTCTCAATGGTGTGGGTAAGGTCGTATGGAGCACGGCAGCCCCTATATAAAAGCAACCAGAGCGCCTCATTGGAGACCAGGGCTGCAGCCTCCACTTACACTGAAGAGTTATCCTGACTACAAATTAGCCAAATTATGGGTGTTGAAAAGCTGGCTTGCTAAAAAGTACTGGAAAAAATTAGGAAGGGCTAATCCTCCAGAAGAAAGGGGCTGGTTCAGAATGGTTAAACTGAGCCTAAGGGGCTTGTGGTTCCACAGAAAGGAGGAGATTTGTGACTCAAGCTGTTTAGAGAGGGATGGTGGAATCCAAACAGGGGCGTTTCTAAGGATATAAAAGGAAGAGAGGAAGCAGTTTCATCTTAATTAAAACTGATCATGCCTATAAATGACAAAGGTAGGAACTTCCAGATTCCAAATTTGACTTAGGTGAGGTTCTGAAGGGGCATAATATTCAGGTGGACAAAATCCACCACATCGCCAGACACCTGTACACCCAAATACTTAAAGTGATTGTAAAGTCTAGGTTTTTTTTTTTTCCTATAAAAATAAACATGTTATACTTACCTGCTCTGCTTCAGTGGATTTGCACAGAGCAGCCCGGATCCACTTCTTCCATGATCCTGTCCCCCCCCCCCCCCTCCTGTTCAGTGCCCCCACAATTAGCAGCTTGCTATGGTGGCACCCTAGCAGAGTCACAGCTCCCTGTGTCCATTCAGACATGGAGCCCCAACCCGTCCCCGCCCCCTCTCCCCTGATTGGCTAGCTGACTTTGATTGACAGCAGGAGACAATGGTGCTGCTGCCGTCTCTCAGCCAATCAGGAAGGAGAATCTTGGATGGCTGAGACACTTGTGGAAATCGCTGGACAGAGAGGGACCTTGGGTAAATGTTAGGGGGCTGCTGCGCACACAAGGCTTTTTACCTTAATGCATAGAATGTATTAAGATAAAAAAAAAAATCCTTCCGACTTTACAACCCCTTTAATCTGAGTTACCCACTGGAGGGGTAAATTCTGGTCCTGGAATAGGTTCAGTTGGCAGTATTTTAGATTTAGCTTAATTTATTTAACCACTTCCCATCCGGCCTATAGCCAAATGGCGGCCGGACAGAGGATTCATTATACTGACCGGACGTTTATTGACGTCTTTCAGGATAACCTGCGATTGTGCGCCCTCTGGGGAGCGCATCGCGGCGATCGGTGCTGCGGTGTGTCAGTCTGATCAGAAACTCTTTACCATGTGATCAGCCGTGACCAATCACAGCTGATCACAGTGAAAAAAGGAAGAGCTATTTATCGTCATTTCCTCTACTTGCGTCTGCAGACGTCAGTAGAGGAGAGCCAATTGGCAGCTCTCCTGACGGGGGGGTGTCTGCGCTAATTGTTTGTTTATCAGCGCAGCCTCCCCTAGGATCGCCACCCAGGACCACCAGGGAGCCCGCCCAGGTACCACCAGGGAGAGCCTACCCAGAACCACCAGGGAGGCCAACCTGAGCACCAGGGAGGCCACCCTAGACCACCAGGTAAGGGGCACAATGCCCAACATGGCCATTTCAGATGCCACCCAGGACCATGGAATGCACACATTACAGTGCCCTCTATCAGTGCCGCTTATCAGCGCCCATCAGTGCCGCTTATCAGCGCCCATCAGTGCCGCTTATCAGTGCCCGTCAGTGCTGCTTATAAGTGCCTCATGATCAGTGCCCATTATTGCCAATCAGTACTGCCTCATCAGTGTCCATCAGTGATGGAGAAAATGAACTTATTTACAAAGTTTGTGACAGAAACAGAAAAATTTTTTTTTTGTTTCAAAATTTTCAGTCTTTTTATTTTTAGCGCAAAAAATAAAACTGCAGAGATGGTCAAATGCCACCAAAGGAAAGCTCTATTTGTGGGAACAAAATGATAAAAACCTTGTTTGGGTACAACGTTACATGATCGCGCAATTGTGATTCAAAATGCAACAGCACTGAAAGCTGAAAATTGGTCTGGGCGGGAAGGGGGGTAAGTGCCTGGTATTGAAGTGGTTAAAGAGCAGAAAGTTAAAGCCCAGCATTAATAAAGCAGATCTTAGAGAGAAGTATGGGTTCTATAGACACAACAACATGTCTTCTGCATATAGTACTACTTTTTCTTCCAACTGGTTTACCATATGCCCTTTCACTTGGACATTTGATTGGAGCACCACAGCCAGGAATTCCATCTTGAGGAAGTAAAGGTGTAGGGATCAAGAACCAACCCTGCCTAGTACCCCCACACACCAGCAATGGTGTGGAAAGCGTGTCCCCTATTTTTATAAATGCTTGGAGAGTGTGGTATAACAGGTCAATCCAGCAAAGGAAAGCAATGTCCAAATCCCACAGTCTGGCGGACCATGCGGATATACCTCCAGTCAACCAATTCGAACACTTTCTCAATATCAAGCAAAGACACGGTCCTATTGCCTTGGTTAGCATTAATGACAGACAGGGTGGATTTGATTTAAATCAAGTCGATTTAAATCATGATTTTAATCATGAGTAAAAAGGCGTGATTTAAATCAACTTGATTTAATTCAGAATTTTTAAAGAGCAACTGTCATCTCTGTCGCGAAGCGGCTCCTCTGACCCACTGTTGACTAACCGACAGTCCCATTCACTTTAATTGAACAGCTTGTGATGCGGCAGTGACACAATAAGGTGAGGGACGTTGCGGAAGCAGGAGAGTGGATGCCCCCTAACAGGTGCTGCCATGATGTATCTGAAATGGCAGGTGTCATTTCAGATCCATCATGGCACAATGTAAAGGCTTATTCCTGCTGGTAGTTATCAGGTTAGTAAAACAGTGATATCAGAGCCAATGTATCAATCATACAGTTTTTAGTGTGCAAAGATTTGCAAAACAATGGGATAAATGAACATTCCTGAACTTATTTTATCTCATGGTTACTGTGAAATTGTGTGAATGCATCAGTACAATGCATGTTATCTCAGCTTGCAGAGCTTAAATTCATTGAATGAGTTTACCAAAAATGTAAATATTGCAGAATATACGGCCTCTTGCCACATAACTAAGCTCCATTTCAAGCTGAATAAAGAAAATTATTAATGTATCTGAAATAGTAAACTATCTTTAGATATATTTTTACTTCAAAAGCATTTTATTAAAATAAATTTGACAAGAATAAAAATCATCGATTATTATCCACTCTGATGTCAGTGGTTTTCAGAGGAATTAATCCAGTTCAATCGGAATTCACCAAGCTCTCAATCATCTGGGACAGCTGGGATGCCAAGACCTAGTTTTCAATGGTATATTTAACAGACCAAAAATAGAGCAAATAATGTTAATTGCTAAGGTTTACACGGAAAAAAAAAAAAAAAAAAAAATCTGAAAGACCACAAAATCCAGAGCATATGATCCTTCAATTTAGCAACACGTAGATGTTCTCCATCCTGCATGTGCTGAGGTTTCCTAGAACATAGATCTAAACACAATTATTCCCTATGGGAACCATTTTCTGTTTTTGTTACTGGACTTCAGTCCAACGCCAAGCATTTCAAAGAACCGAGTGATACTGTTGGCAAATGAACATTGTGAGGCAGGGGTTCTTTGATGTTAAGGCACAGAGGAACCCCTGCCTAAATAGTAGATTTCCATTTTAGTATTCAATTCTCAAAATGATATTGGATGTCTTCTCTGACCATACACCTCTAATATCAACACAAATTAAAGGATATTAGGAAATATGTAACTTAATTAATGGCCAAATACAATTCTAACCTCTGCAAGCTTTTCAAACCCCTGAGAATGCCCCTCTTGTCTCTCCACCTGGCATTTTTGTGCATATCTGCGATTTCCATCCATTATAAATGCAACATGTTTAGGCATCGGACCAGCCTATTGGAAAAAATAGAGGACAAGACAAAAGTTATATCCATTCTTATTATCCTTTACAAAATAACAATGAAATTATGCAGTAACAACAATAGTAGTACATGGGCCAATCTATACTGGTTGGATTTAAGTGTAACTGCTGTATTAAAGCAACACTAAATGACCACAGGCAGTCCCCGGGTTACAAACAAGATAGGGTCTGTAGGTTTGTTCATAAGTTGAATTTGTCGGAACAGGTACATTTTTTAAGTGTAGCTTCAGCCCAAAAAAATATTTTTAAGCTTTTAGGATAGCATAGGGAAGGGGTAACACCCCTGTAATGTTTGTTTTGCTGTCTAGGTTTCTGTTCAGAGGATTTCATCTCACTTCCTGTCTCAATGATAATTGGATTTTGAAATTGTTGGGTTGTTGTGGAAACAAGGATTGTCTCAGTGGAGACAACTTTTTCCCATAATAACTCTTACAGGAGTGAATTTTCCTTCCTATGGGTAGATTTCCTCTCACTTCCTGTTGTCTCCCTATGTTTGTAAGTCAGATGTTTGTAACTAGGGGACTGCCTGTAGTTGGTTTATGTAGGGGTTATTTTTCATAGCATTCATGCATGGATAGGTAAATGTTTCAGGCAACAATAAGTATGCATTTAATATGTAGGTGGTAATGTGGAGGAGCAAATTTTTCAATTTAGTAAGCACATAGACAAAAACTATAAACTGTATCTGTGCCACATATCAGCAGATCAATACGTTGCACAGCAAATATATACACATACAGTGCCTTGAAAAAGTATTCATACCCCTTGAAATTTTCCACATTTTGTCATGTTACAACCAAAAATGTAAATGTATTTTATTGGGATTTTATGTGCTAGACCAACACAAAGTGGCACATAGTTGTGAAGTAGAAGGAAAATGATAAATGGTTTTCCAATTTTTTTACAAATAAATATGTGAAAAGTGTGGCATGCATTTGTATTCAGCCCTCCTGAGTCAATACTTTGTAGAACCACCTTTCGCTGCAACTACAGCTGTAAGTCTTTTTTGAGGATGGATGTCTCTACCAGCTTTGCACATCTTGAAAGTGACATTTTTGTCCATTCTTCTTTGCAAAATAGCTCAAGCTCTGTCAGATTGGATGGAGAGAGTCTCTGAACAGAAATTTTCAAGTCTTGCCACAGATTCTCAATTGGATTTAGGTCTGGACTTTGACTGGGCCATTCTAACACATGAATATGTTTTGATTTAAACCATCTCTCCAACTCTGGCTGTATGTTCAGGGTCGTTGTCCTGCTGGAAGGCGAACCTCCGCCCCAGTCTCAAGTCTTTTGCAGACTCTAACAGGTTTTCTTCTAAGATTGTCCTGTATTTGGCTCCATCCATCTTCCCATCAACTCTAACCAGCTTCCCTGCCCCTGTTGAGGAAAAGCATGCCCACAACATGATGCTGCCACCACCATGTGTCATGGTGGGGATGGTGATGTGCAGTATTAGATTTCCGCCACATAGTGCTTTGCTTTTAACCGCTTGCCGACTGGGCCATAGCCGAAAAATGGCTGCAACGCGTTTGGATAATCCTGGGAGGGCATACTATAATGTCCTCCCAGAATCACGCGCACCCGGGAATATCGGTGACTGCTGAGTTACGACAGCGGCCCTTTACCACGTGATCGCTCCTTCCAATGATGGAAAGATCAGTTATAAACAAGCTGGCACATGCCCGGTTCAGCTCTCCACTCTCTGTAACAATCACTACAGTGTGAGAGGAGAGGGGAGAGATCGGGTGCAGCAGCGCTGTGGGCTGGATCTGAAGTGCCCACAGAGCTGATCTGTGCCAATTCCTGTACTCATTCCCATCCACGGCTCAGCCATCCCCATCCACGGCTCAGCCACATTCATGCTCAGCCATCCTCATGCACGGCTCAGCCATCCCCATGCACGGCTCAGCCCTCCCCATATACGGCTCAGCCCTCCCCATATACGGCTCATTCATGCTCATCCACCACTCATCCACCGCTCATTCATGTTCATCTATGCCTCATTCAGGCTCATCCATGCCTCATCAGTTCTCATCCGTGCCACTACAGTGCCTCACAAAAGTGTAATAGGTAGTCAAATTATATTTGAAATTTATGCCCCTAAAACACCTGATGGTGCTCCCTGCATGTTGGGCCTCTGTATGTGGCCAGGCTGTGTAAAAGTTCCACACATGTGGTATCGCCATACTCAGGAGGAGTAGCAGAATATATTTTGGGGTGTAATTATTGCTATGTAAATGCGTTAGAAATATTGTATAAACGGACTTTATGTAAAAAAAAATAAATAAATAAAAAAAAAAAAAAAAAAAAAA
>BLSH010080519.1:1360617-1371857 GCA_018402905.1 Glandirana rugosa
GCATTTGTAGTTTTGAAATCTGTATCAGGATGCACTAATATTACTAACTCTGGTCTATCCATATTTCTCTACCAGTTGGTCTGATATCGTTTTGTTTAATATAACAGTCGAAAGTTAATGACTCTGTTCATTAAGAGTCAACTCCACGCCCTCATCTAGGACACGTGCGACCTAATAGGACCCTACAAGGTCATCGTCAAGTCAGTAACCCAAGGAAAACTCTATTCCTAGACCTAGACGTAAACGCAGGGACAAAGACGGTGACACTTCGTTTTCCCTCAGGTCCACACCGTCCTCCAGCACCCCTTCATTAGGCATGTGATGTCCCTCCCTGACCAGCCATTCACTCCTGCCACACCTGGACTCCCTTTTGCTTCACAGTGGCAGAAACAGGGACGCAAATGCAGATCCAGATCCTTATCTCAAAAGGAACCCAATGACTGAACTGCTACTGGAACATCCCAGGATAATCCAGCGTGCACAGGATCTACTCCCGCACCTCAACTGAGAATTACTTGTCTCAGTAATTGAAAGCTGACAATATAATTTGTTTTGCTATAGTCTGGTTGACCATCTCTTTATACCTATCTGGTCTCAATCATTATAATCACGTAGGACTATGTCTAAAGTTTTGATGTTTACGTTCATGTTATTTCTAGGTGTACACCTTGCCCTTAGGCACTCTAGCTTCAGAACACATGTTGCTGTCATATGACTCTATATTTTCATACTGTTCATATATAGTCCCTTAAGACACTAATGTAATTATTCCTTGTCATAGTTTCTCCCCTGTACCCCATTAGCCTAGTCATATTTTTCTTCTTTCCCCTTCCATGAAAAGAGCAAATTTCCTGGCTACCCATTATTATTTTTCTAACCCATGGCCCTATGGAGCGGGGTACCCGGGGCTGCCCCCTGTGTCTCCCTCGTACCCCCCATTAGATTTTTATTTGGTACATATCCTTGCACTGTTCTCGGTTAAACCCAGATATTGTTCACACTGTGTATCGCCTCATTTTTTCAATTATGACATTATGGAGCCACCTAGTGGCCTTTTTGCTTTATGCTTTACTCCTTACCTACTCGTTCACATATGTTTTTGATCCCTGTTCACATGTACTTCTAACCCCAACACCTAAGACCACATGGACGAGAATCTTATAACATTTCTTCTATAATACTCTTACCCTACTTTCTGATTTCTCTCTCTCCTTTCCCTCCCCTACTCCCCCCCTCCTTATTGCCTATTCTGTTCCACTGGGAGTTTTTGATCCACGTGCATTTGCTTTCTCTGCTATATCTAATTTTTCCCTGGCCAAAATGTCTCCACTTACCATGGCAACCAGCTTCCCAGTAACCCTAGCCTCTTTTAACTGTAGGGAATTCAATACCCCAGAGAAGCGTAGCCAAATTCTGTACCTCTTCCACAAGATGCGCTCTAATATTCTTCTCCTCCAAGAGACACATTTTTGCACTGGTTCTATACCAGTTTTACGTAATCGTTACTATAAAACCTGGTTCCATAGCTCTAACCCACAAGCCAAGTCTAAGGGAGTTTCTATAGCCTTCTACCCTGAAATTTTAGACTCCCTTATTGATGAGGCTGGTTGTTTTATCTTCCTTAAATTGAAACTAAACAATTTTCTTTTTACAGTAGCCAACATCTACGCTCCAAACCTGGAACAGGGTCGTTTCCTCTCCTCCATTCTCACCAGACTGTAAACTTTTGGGGGCTTACACATCATATTGGGTGGAGACCTCAACGTCGCGTTCTCCCCGTCTATGGACACGTCTTCAGGTAGGTCCTCACTCATTAACTGCACACTGTCACGCATTAAATCTCTATTACATTCTTCAAAACTACTAGATGTCCGGCGTATCCAACACCCTAAAGAGCGAGACTATAGTTGCTATTCTGCTGCTCATGATTCATACAGCAGACTAGACTATTTTCTCATCTCTCAGTCTCTACTGGACACACTCCTACAAACCTCCATAGGCCACCTCTTGTGGTCCGACCATGCCCCGGTATATTTATCCTTAGCACGCACATCCACACCCCATGGAAATGCCTCTTGGAGGCTCAATGACAATTTACTATGCAACGTAGTATGTGTAGCAGAGGTTTCTGCCACCATTAAGAATTTTTTCTCTGACCATTCCTCTGATCCTACATCTCCCATTATGCAATGGGAGGCCCTGAAATGTGGGGTTAGGGGTGTCCTCATCCAACATGGCTCCCATCTCAAAAATATCAGAGCAGACGACATTCATCACCATTGCTGAACTGGAGACACTTCATAAACGAGACCTAGATCCTCTCACTTACGTTAATCTTGCCAATGCTCACCGTGATCTCCTCCAGCTACTTGACTCCCACTCCTTGATTGCACGAAATAGAGCTCGTGCACATCATTATTCTTTAGCCAACAAATGCGCAACATCTAGCTTGGACCCTTCACCTTAGACACTCCTCGTCACACCATCCCATTTATTGTACAACCCAATCAAGATAAAACATACAACCCAAGAGGTATTTCCGCTTCCTTTAGACAATATTACTCTCAACTCTATAATCTCACATCCGGCTCTCCGAACTCCCCTCCATTGGATGACATGCAGACTTACATCACCAAAACGGCCCTCCCTGAAATCGACCCACAAGATTCTATGGACTTAGACAAACCCCTCACACAACCCGAATTTTTAGGCACAATTAAGGGCTTGAAATTGGATAAGTGCCTGGGTCCAGACGGGTTTATACCCCGCTTTTACAAAACCTTTGCTCCTCTCCTAGTACCCCTACTTACTCAGGCATTCAACTCAATAGACGAATCCACCCTTCCCTCAAGAAATCTCCTTACAGCGAATGTGTCTATTCTTCTGAAACCTGGCAAGGACCCTTCGCAATGTAGTAGTTACCACCCAATTTCTTTATTAAACATAGATCTTAAACTCTTTGCGAAGGTCCTTGAAAACCAGCTGGCCCCTTTACTGCCTAATGTCATCCATTGAGATCAAGACGGATTTGTCCCAGGCCGTAAGGCCCGTGACAACACAACCAAAACAATTCATCTTATTTCATATATCCAGAAACAGACATAACCTGAAAGCCTGCCTTTTGTCATTTGACGCTGAGAAGGGATTCAATAAGGTCAACTGGAGATTCCTACGCCTATCCCTAGAACAAATAGGTCTAGGGGCAATCTTCATCTCCAAAGTGGTGTCCCTGTACTCCCATCCTTCTGCATCCATACTAGTCAATGGCACCACCTATGCACTGTTTGATACCTCGAATGGTACCCGCCAGGGTTGCCCATTATCCCCTCTTTTATTTGTCATAGTCATAGAGCACCTGGCGACTGCCATCCGACAAAATGAATTGATTCACCCTCTTCTCACCACAAATTGTCTTTATATGTGGATGACTTACTAGTTTATGTTCAACAACCCCACATCTCCCTCTCCTTGCTATACTCTGAAATTCACCAATTTGGCCTACATAGTAACTTTAAACTCAACATCTCCAAAACAGAAGCCCTTAATGTGTCCTTACCCACCTCAGTGATGTCATCGCTACATTCTTATTATTCCTTTTAATGGCAGTTGAAAGGCATATCATATCTAGGGGTCATGATCCCTGCCAACCTGTCAAACCAAATTCACATTGAATTATATCCCTCTCCTCTCCAAAATTAGAAAGGAACAGGAGTCTTGGAGGAGTTCCTCCTTACCCTGGTTCGAACGTATTGATACCCTTAAAATGGACACCTTACCCAAAATACTTTATTTCTTCCAAACCATACCCACCTTGTTTCCCAAATCCTTCTTCCTCTCTCTACGTTCCCTCGCCATCAGATTTCTCTAGAATCTAGGCTTTTCTGGGGTTAAATATAACCTACTTACCCTTCCAAAATTACAGGATTATGAACTTTACAGGACCTGGCCCCAGCTGACCTCCATGCACTCTTATGGGGATACAAGTCCTCCTTCTCCCACTAAGCATTAGCTTCCTCACTGATGCTAGCTGCACTCAGATTATGGTATAAAAGAGGCTTGAGTTCGGTCTTATCATCTAACCCCTCTCCTTTAACTCCGTTATTTGACAACCCCAGCTACCCTCAAGGCATAGGGGTCCCTACCATAGGGCCATTTTCACGCTCCGCATTGCCTCAGGCTTATAAATTCATTCACTCTCGAACAGGCACTCCAGTTACACCCACTGGACCATGTGACTGGCTCACTACCCTACACCTCTCTTCGTTTGCGAAGCAGTTGTTTCTCTTATCTCACATTCACCGCCCCCTCACCTAATTTGAGTGGCTATGTACACTACAAGATACACCCAGACATCTGCTATGATCCCTATATAATTTAATCTAAACCATCACTCATGATGACCTACCACCCTACACAAGGACATGGTCCACAGACCTGGGAGAGGAGCTCTCAAGAGTAGACTGGCAAACCGCATTCCACTTCACACATAAATCTTCCGTCTCCTGTTACTCACAGGAAAAAAATTACAAGATCCTTTCCCGATGGCGCAAGGATCCACACACTTTGCACTGCATTTTTCAATCTACCCCTGCCACATGCTGGTGCTGTGAATCGACCATAGGTACCTATCTTCACATCTGGTGGGTCTGTGAGAGGATCCAACTCTTCTGGGGGGTATTTGAAATTTATAACACTCTATATGATGAGACCATTTCTCTGGCTCCAGCAATTGCTCTCCTCTCTATGCTTCCTGATCCCATTGCATCACAAAAAAAATGTCTCCTCCGCTTTTTTCTGTCTGCAGCTAGGCAGCTCATACCCCTCTATTGGAAGACTGCCAATACTCCACCTCTTTCGCAATGGCTTTGGTGAGATATCAGGGGTCTAAACAGACCCCTGACATCTCCCTTTTGAGACAGGGAAAGGGACTGAGGACACAGATTCCCCAACCTCAGCTGCACTGAAGATGAATTGATAGGAGACAGTGGCTCCTGTGCATTCATAAACTGAAACATCGTAAAGCACAGTTCACAATGCTCAGTGACAGTTATGAATGGACAGAGTCAGTGATCACTGACTCTGTTCATTCAGAAAAGGGAGGAGCCAGTAAATGGCATATTTACCGGCTCCTTCCTCTGCTCTCCATCCTGACAGATCGAGTACAAGGAGGGTGACCGGAGGAGCACAGAGGGGGACCAGAGCAGGATCCGGGAAGCCGGAGGATGACACGGGACAGTCAGGATGATCGGTACGGGCAGTTACAGGCACCAATCTCCCTGTATAGCTTTCAATAAAGCAGCTGAAAGCCATGGGAGGGAAAGGAGGAGAAGCGTCTGTTAGCTGCTTTATTGAAAGCTATTCAGGAAGATTGATGCTTGTAACTGCCCCCACCGATCATCTGTGAGGCTGCCTGCCCCCCCCCCCCCGCTACCCTTAGGACACAAGAATCAGATAAAGCATCGGAGCATTCACACAAGTGCAGGGCAGTGACCAGCCCCCTATGTCATCTGTTTGATGAACCCTTGCCTTTTAGTCTAGAAAATGGCCATTAATGTTTTTTAACATCCAGCTCCCATTCACTTCAGTGTGCTAATATGGATTTGCTTGTGTTGATCAACATGCAGTGGTCAGACTGCGCCAGGCCTTTGTTTTTACCAGTACTTGGCTATCTAAGAGAAGTTTAATTTGTTTTTAATTTTTTCATAGCTCATATTTTCCTTTATAGTTTGCTACCCGCTAAAGCTGGGTACACACGTTAAGAAAATCAGAAAAAAAATTCTGTATGAAGAACGATCATTTGGTTTTTGTATAGTATGTGCACAACTTTCAACATAAATTTCCAAAGAGACAAACTTCAAAATTTTTCTGGTACGAGAACAGGACTAGCAATTTACGTTTAATGTGTACTGTTAAATAAACATACTGAAAGGGTCGTAGTATGTTTGTTCACAGGGGTGTCAGTATGTGGCTACACGGCTATCTGCACAAATGCACTCTGAATCTACAGTTTTTGGAGATATGACCCTGGGATAGCTCCCTCTCCATTGACTTGCCTGTCCACATACTAACACCCCTGTGGACAAATATACTACAACCCTTTCAGTAATGTTTATATAACACGGTTTAAATACACAGATGATGCAGCACATTTTGAATATTACCTAAACAGCACTCCCTCATTTTTTGGTGACCGTGCAACCAAATGAATTCTAATGCAGCTAGCAGTACATGGATACTTCAGATCTAGCATTTACACCAGTGCCCTGCCCCTCCCACAGTGAAACACCCGACCCCAGTGGATCACCGGTCAGGCACTGGCGTTAACGCTTCTTAGTGATGCTCACTGATGCGTGATAACACGCAGCCAAATTTTTAACTTTGGGTATTATTTCTAGATGCACGCATTTTTTTTTTTTTTTAAGGCAATCTCCCTTCCTTAATGTTTATACACCCCTGAAGAAAAAAAAACTATTTCGAAATGCGTTGGATGTTTTCCATCGTCACGTTCTGTCTGGTGATCATATCCTTGAGTACATTGTATCTAGAAAATCATTGTTAGGAACCAAGAATCAGACCAAGACAGAAGTGCAGTAAAATCACACTTTTTAGTTAGTAAAAAGGTAAAATTACTTAAACAGAGTAAACGTAGTCAAAACATAGCCAGGGTTCGGTAATCAGAGCGGATAGTCAGAGCAAGCCAGTGAAACGGGAGTCCAGAAATTAGCGAGATCAAACAAATGGCATGCAGGGTCAGGAGCCAGGAGGAGAGTCAGCGAGCAGGGTCTTGAATCCAGGAAAAAGACAAAGTCAAACAGGCAAAGTCTTTCACAGAAAAACACAGCAGAGATTTCTTCAGAGATGTTGACCAAGGCAAAGGCATCTGCGATCTGATCCAGGCAGTTTATAAAGCAGCAGAGCTGGCTTAATTAGGCAGGATATGGTCATCAGGTGAGGCAGAGTGGAAGCTGAAACTGACAATTAACAATCAGCTAAGCAGCTTGCTCTGCGAAGGGAGAGCTGAGCCCAGCCCTGACAATCATCCATTCTATTTTTAATGCGTATTGTCAGTTTTATATCGTTTTGTAACAATAAAGAATTTGTAAAACGTTTAATACTCTCTCAACCTCCTTCTATCTCACTATCTCACCTACACAATGACCCATTGCCGCTACAGTCCCAACATGAGGGCTTTTTCCATGTTTACACACATAAGTGCTGCCAACCCTGGCAACACTCTGTTTATATTTACATCTCCTCCTGGCCTTAAAGTGGTTATAAAGTCTGTTAAACCACTTGTACCTACAGGTAAGCCTATAATAAGGCTTGTGTAACAGTGATCAATCAGTGCAATCTAAATACATAAATACAAAACCAATCAGTGCTAAATGAATTGCTGGCCAATACCTACGGTATCTCACAAAAGTGAATACACCCCTCACATTTTTGTAAATATTTTATTTTATCTTTTCATGTGACAACACTGAAGAAATGACACTTTGCTACAATGTAAAGTAGTGAGTGTACAGCTTGTATAACAGTGTAAATTTTCTGTCCCCTCAAAATAACTCAACACACAGCCATTAATGTCTAAAGTGCTGGCAACAAAAGTGAGTGCACCCCTAAGTGAAAATGTCCAAATTGAGGCCAAAGTGACAATATTTTGTGTGGCCACCATTATTTTTCACCGCTGCCTTAACCCTCTTGGGCATGGAGTTCAACAGAGCTTCACAGGTTGCCACTGGAATCCTCTTCCACTCCTCCATGATGACATCGCAGAGCTGGTAGATGTTAGAGACCTTGCGCTCCTCCACCTTCCGTTTGAGAATGCCCCACATTCTCTTTTCAGCAAATTATGAATGTGATGTGTTAGGTACATTGCTTACTATAAATGTGAGGTGACCCTTGTGCCGCTGGCTCCTGCTTTCGTTGAAATCTTCATCCTCCAATATATTCTACCCCTGCTGACACTCTCTCTGGTCCCCTCCTCCATTCACAGAAGCTCTACTATAGCTAGGGTTGCCACCTGTCCGGGATTCACCCGGACAGTTCGGGTTTGGAATCCTGTGTCCGGGTTTCAGACTGCCTGAAACCCGGACATATTATTTAGACTGGACTATGGCTTCCCAGCAGGGTTGCTGGCTGCAGTTGTCTTAGCTGAGAGACTCTGTTACATTCTCTTTAACACTGCCCAAAGCCAGCGCTAACAATCCCTTCCCCAAACACACACAAACACACATACAGACGGGAGAGGAGAGATGACTCAATCTGCACCTCTTCCTCCCACCCCTACCCCTCTCTGTCTGCCCCACACTCCAATCCCCAGCACTGTGCCACAGAAAAGGAAAGTGGGGGCCTGAAATTTGAAGTCTAGCAGCCTCAGATACATCTGGAGTGTGTGTACACTAAGGTAAATCAGGGTTCTCAGAGCACCCCTTACATCCGAGTTCCCCTTTACACCAAAGGCCACAAAGTTCCCCCTTACATCGGAGTCCTCTCCGTACATCAGAGCTCTCCGTTTTCACCCTTAAATCAGGGTTCCCAGAGAATCCTTTACGTTAGCGTCCCCAGAGTTCTTACAGTGAAAGGGGACTCTGTAAAACTCTGTGGACTCTGATGTAAAGGGGGGACTCTTGTTATTAACTTCATATGATTAGAAATGTTATTTAATAGAAAAAAATATATGTATCATTTATACTATAAAAAAAAATGCTGTGCACTGCTTAAGTGTTCGGGTTTCACTTGAAGAAAAGGTGGCAACCCTAACTATAGCTTCCATGAATGGAGGAAGAGCAGGTGATAGAAAGGCCACCTCCTCCACTCATAGATACTTTTTCATCCATAGAAGATATAATACAGCTTTCTATGACTGAAGGAGATGGTCAGAAAGAGCAGGCATAGTCGGCACTCTTAATGAGTGCCTGTCACAGGTCCCCCGGCTCTATTAACCTCTGCACCTCCAGAAGATTACAGTGGTGGGGATAGAGGAGGATTGGAGGAGAATGATTTCAACTAAGGCAGAAACCAGCAGCAGAAGGGACACATCACATTGTACTGATTTTTTTTTATTTTGTCTAAACTTAGACTTTTAACATTTTTTAATGTAATGTTGAACTGTATTATTATTTTATTTTCAGGTAAAATGTTAACCCCTTCCCGCCCAGCCCTGGCATTCCTTTAACTGGGCTGTTATGCCCAGGGGGTGGGAAGGTCTGTCCAATCAAGTGACCATTGTGATTGGCTGTCATAGCAGTCACATGATCAGGAACCAGTCCCACCAGCTCCCAATCAATCCTGGAGCTGCCTTTGACAGCTTGGTCACTGTGCTGGGAGCATGCAGCAAATATGCTTTCAGCACAGAAATCTCTGCCACCCATGGATGCATATGCGCGGTGTATGGGCATTAAAGCCCAACGTATTTGCCACCACACATATGCATTATGTGGGCAGCAACAAGCACAAAATGAGCTTTATTTGGAAATTGAATGTACACTGCAATCTGGGATCGCACTGTACATATTAAACATTAGTATATTATTTTCTACTTATGTTCAGGCATCACATTTCCTATTCATTGGCACACCTACTTGCTCATGCTATCCTGCAACATAAGTATGCCAACCTATCCCTTTTCATTTCTAAACAGTAAAGCCTCGTACACACGATCAAATTATCAGACAAATTTCCATCCGTTTTTTGTTGGATGCTAGTCTCATATCGAATCTGAAGTGGTTACTAAACAACCAAAAATTCTTGTACGACAGAATTTACCGTCAGAAGTGTTGTAATGTGTTGAATTGTTTTGTATTTGTTCTTTAGTTTTTGAGCATGTGTAGTAGCGATTTTTTTCGGACGAAAACTGTACTAATTAAACGGAAATCAGACTTTGTGTTCACAAACGACAAAAATTTTCGAGCTTGCACATCAAGTTTTTGTCATCCGAAAATTTGGAATCAGCTGTCGAAAGCACCATACAAACCATCCGAAAATTGTCAGATCCTTAGTCGTACGAAATTTTTCTTACGATTTTCTGTTCGTGTGTATGGGCCTTTAGTCAATGCTCATTAAATAGGATCAGAATACAATTAGGCAATTTGGCATCATGCATTTCTTCCGGCATCCATGAGGTGGCAGCAGCCTCTTGAGAAGTAAACCCTAAATAAATTATATTTAGTTTGATAAAGCGCTGTTTACCATAAACAGCTGTCAATTTTAAAACTAAAAGCTTGTTTTTATTTTTATTTTTCATCTTTTGTTGCATCTCTGTGCTGCTGATTTCCTTCAGCCTCCTTGCCCCCACTTCCTCTCTACATGTATGCACTCCAGTACTGGCTGCAAACCATTTCTGAAGCCAGGTTTACTGATGATGACTATAGCAAACTTTGCCTACATGTGTGTTACAATTGCCACTTGTAGTCTGCATTGCAAGCCTATGTGACAGGCTGACAATGTAAGAACACTGTTGGGAAACAGTGACAGAGCATTATCACCTTAAAACAGGAAGTGTCTGATCAAGGACGCTTAAGCCTGGGTCATTAGGTAATATTTTAATAAAAGCCGTTTTAAAATATTGAAATTTACTTTTAAATGTATGTTAACATGTTAAAGCTATATACAGTACTTTAAAGTGTATCTATGGTTAAAATGTAGAGCCTGTCACTGTGGAAAGTAAAAAGCCTCCTTTGCATTGGGGCTACCGCCACACTGCAAGGGTTAAATGCTCATTTAAGTCTAGGAGACCAGGAAAAACAGTTTTGCTTACTCCCTGCAGATGGCGCTCTCCACCAGTCTCCTGATCTCTGGCGGTGACTAGTGTTGAGCGAACCCGGACTGTAACGTTCGGGTCCGTACCGAACTTTAGGGTGTCCGTGGCACGGACCCGGACCCGGACATTTCAAAAATCGTTCGGGTTCGGTCCGGGGTTCTGCTATTTTACTCCACGTGTTGAGAAGCTGCAGGGCAGCCAATCAACAAGTGTTTCACTGGTTTGCCCTTAGAAGCCATCACAGCCATGCCTACTAATGGCATGGCTGTGATTGGCCGGTGCATCATGTGACCCAGCCTCTTTATAAGCTGGAGTCACAGTGCTGCAGTCACATGCTCCCTGGGTTAGTATAGGGAAAGGTAGCTGACGGCGTGAGGGACAGATTTTAGCCATTTTAAGACCTGATCCTGCATCCTGAGATAGATTACTTTACTACTGCTGTCTGTGCTGTTGCTCTGAGGACAGATAGCAGAAATTA
>BLSH010080519.1:1375762-1391025 GCA_018402905.1 Glandirana rugosa
TTTATTTTTGAGGTCACCACTAGTTTATGATGGTTTTATTTCGAGATAAACACCCTTTTTTTAATACTTTTATAAAAAAAAGCCGTGTCACAACGTACTGGTGCGTTAACAGTAAGTTTTACGTTGTCGCGACTCTCGACTTTTAACCTGACCCGTCCCTCCCCCCTTTCACGGTCCATAACTTCACGAATTCATGTTATGTCTTGGACATCGAGACGTGACCTAAACTCCTACGATTCCTTGTCAGTGGCGATCTCAACTCGCTTGTGGACCTTCAAGCCCAGCTTTCCAGGACTTTCCTACAGCCATTTTTGTGCCTAAAAGTTCGGGTCCCCATTGATTTCCGTGCGATCGTTCGGGTTCCGTCCGGACCCGGACCCGGACTTTGTCCCGAGGTTCGGACGGACCAGCAGAACCCGAACTTCCAGGTGTTCGCTCAACTCTAGCGGTGACTGTTCCTTAGCATCCTCAAATCCAGTGCAGAGCTACAGGTTCTGTATTGTACTTAAGCACTTCAATACCTGGCACTTTCCCCCCTCCCTGCCCAGTCCAATTTTCAGCTCTCAGCGCTGTTGCATTTTGAATGACAATTGCGTGGTCATGCAACACTGTGCCGAAAAAAAATATTTTCATAATTTTTTTCCCACAAATAGAGCTTTATTTTGGTAGTATTTGATCACCACTGGAGTTTTTATTTTTTTGCGCTACAAATGAAAAAAGACCGAAAATTTGGAAAAAACGTTTTTCTTCGTTTCTGTTACAAATGTTGGAAATAAGTATGTTTTCTCCTTCACAAATGAGCACTGATGAGGCTGCACTGACGGGCACTGATGAGGCAGAACTGATTGGCACTGATGATGAGGCACTTATATGCAGCACTGATAGGCGGCATTGATAAGCAGCACTGATAGATGGCATTGATATGCGGCACTGATGGGAACTCATAGGCAACACTGATAGGTGGCACTGGTGGGCACTCATAGATGACACTGGTTGGCACTTATAGGCGAGAATAATGGGCAATGATGGATGGCACTGATAGGCAGCACTGATCAGGAGGCACTAACAGGCATCATTGATTGACACAGAGTGCCATCCTAATGGGCACTGATTGGCATACCTGGTGGTCTCCAGTGGACAACCTCAATGGGTCTACACTGATAAGCAATGCACTGATTATCAGTGCAGACCCCCTCCCTTCAGGAGAGCAGCAGATCAGCCCTCATCTACTCGCGCCTGTCAGCGCAAGTAGCGGAAAAGCCAATAAACGGCTCTTCCTGTTTACACTGTGATCAGTAGTGATTGGACAAAGCTGATCACATGGTAAAGAGCCTACGTCGGAGGATCTTTACCTACATTGGAGAAGCAGTGTGACAGACTGACACACCATACCACCGATCACCGATGCCCAGTCAGGATAATGAAACCACTTCCCGGCCGTCATTCTGCTATATGACGGGTAGAAAGTGGTTAAAGTAGAACTATGGGCAAAACTTTTTTTCCTTTTGGATAGAGTAAAGCCTCGTACACATGCGCTGATTATCGTAAAACCGCACGTCCAACTTTTGTCCAAACTGGTTTTGTCTAGTGTACTGACGTGAGTCAAATTATGGTCCAACAAAGCCGAACGTAGAGATGTGTTACAAGCCTATAAAGAGGGAGTTCAGGTGAATATGATTTGTGAATTAGGAGCATGGAGTGTTTGTACTTCCAACTTTTGTTGGTCCAACTTCTGTACACACGAGCCGAAAATTGGCCAACGCCTTGTTGGCCAACAAAAGTTTTCTAGACTTCTCACACAAATTCTGTTGGACGATAATTGGAAATTGGCTGTTGAATCATGCGTACTAACGGTCGGATTATCGCATAACAGGCTGTTGTACGACCGTTGTTGGCCGATTATTGTACTGTGCGTGCGGGCGTTAATGGAGGGTTATACCCCCTGTCAGATTTTTTTTTTTGCCATCTCTGTCCCATTGCGGAGATTTCCCTTCACGTCCTGTCCCATAACCAAACAGGAAGCGAGAGAAAATCCCTGCAAATTAAGGGAATTTCTTGGGGACCCCCAGGTCACCAGAACTAGTGTCTCCATTGGAAGATTTCGGCTCTATAACTTTTCCAGAGACAATCCAAAATTAGGGGTTTTCTTTTACTTTCACTTTCAATGATAATGATAAACAGGACAAATAGAGAGGATAAATCTCCCTAACGCGGGACACAGACAGGAATAGTGCCCCATCATTGGTGTCTTGGTTGAACAAAAAATAAATAAAAATTGTAAGTATGTACGAGGCTTAATCCATTTTCACCAAAATTTTAGATACACTGTCTGCTAGCACATACTGTAAATGTGTGCATAACTCCCAAATAGAACCAGTACTAGGCAGGGGCGGATGCCCCGGGCGCTACAATTTCTGGAGGAGGGGGGGGGGGCGCCATCAGGAGGGACAGCCCATACAGCTGTCCCCAGGTTTCTTTTGCTGTTGTTCAGCAGGGAAGGAAGGGGATGGGCGGCGCAGGCAGAGAGACCAGAGCGCCGCGATCTGCAAGCTTTTAGCCATAAAACATGAACTATTGTCCAACAAAAGTTGTATGAGCAGACTAGAAAACTTTTGTCTGCCGACAAGGCGTTGTCCAATTTTCGGCTCGTCTGTACAGAAGTTGGACAAACAAAAGTTGTAAGTACAAACACGCATGTTCAGAACCCAGGAACGAGCCGGAAGTGTTCGGTCACGTAAACACTGAATTAGTGGAAGGGGCCCAAAGGGTGACGCACACAAAATGAACTTCCTCTTTATACCCTCATTGCACGTCACTACGTTTGACTTTGACAAATGATAACTTTACTCACGTTAGTATGCTAGACAAAATCACGGACAGACAATTTTGGGAAAAGTTGGACATGCGGTCGTACGACAATCGCACCATGTGTACGAGGCTTTAGAGTCACATTTTCTTCTGGAAATTGTTTCATTGGGTGTTCTTAAAGCATTATGAAACCCAAAAGCAAAATGTAATATATTGCAGCTCACCGACCCTTAAATGTGGTGGCTGCATTGAACCCCCCCCCCCCGCGCTTTATTTTTACTGGTTTTCTGACCAGTAACATTTCCTGTTTTAGGGTGTCTCCACTCCCCTGGAGGAACAATGGAGCCACCTTTAGACAGCAACATTGTCACCCTGTGGTAGGCATGGTTACATGCACTAGCAAACTTAGATCATTCTAACAAATTAAAGCCAAACTTAGCTACAGAAACAGTTTTTTTCCTTTTGGGATAAAGGTTTTACATTAATAAAAGCTGATCATTGTAAGCACCCCTGTCAGTGTTAAATGGTTTGTCAACGCTACATTTACAATAACAGACTTACTGGCAGGATCACCGGATAAAGAAAGGCCTCATTCACATGTTATTCCCATTCCATACACCCAGCCCATACACACCTCACAAGGAGTGGGGTCTCATGGTGATGTCACTGGATGGCCACACCCCATGGCTATATAAGAACTGGCAGACATCACAGATGGTACAACAGCAAGAACCAGCATCGGAGGAGGACTGGGTCAGAGCCAAGAAGACAGTAGCAGAGGGAGAATACTGGAGGAAGAACACAGCACCGGAGGGAGAAGACATGTTGGAGCTAAGATGGGGAACATTGTTCACTGTCAATAAAGGACTTGTCAAAAAACTTCTCTTGTTTTTACTTTTTTTTTTAGGGGTGAATGGGTAGGGGTATAACATACCCCATACTCATTCACATGGGGGAGGGGGCGCCTGGATCTTGTTAAAGGGGGCTTCCAGATTCCAATAGCCCATCCCACAACTACCATCCACAGTTGTCGGGAAGAGGCCCTTGTCCCCTTCAACATGGGGACAAGGTGCTTTCCTGAACGGTCAGGCTGCATCCTTGGATAAGGGTCTGGTATGGATCTCAGGGGGGAACCCCACGCCGTTTTAAAAAAATATATATTGGCGTGGAGTTTCCCCTCAAAACTCATACCAGACCAATGGGTCTGATGTGGTCTTGGGGGGGGACCCCATGTATTTTTATTTTTTTCAATTTTGGCTTGGGGTTCCCCCTCAAGATCCTCAGAGCACAAGTCGTATGCCACAAGTTGGATCAATTAAGATGATGATCCCAACCTCCATTCAAATCAATAGGCTGAAATTGTGCCCAAGTTGGACCAAAGTAGTGCAGGAAGCATTTTCAATGTCGGACCCACATAAGTCAGACCAGTTAAGACCACTCTCATGGGGAACCATTGATTTTGACATGTCATACGACTTGTGCTCTGGAAGTTGGACCAGTGTGAACTGGCCCTAAAGGAACAAATGCCTAAAAATGGAAACTAATGCAGACACCACATTTACGGATTGTTAAGCTGCAATATATTACATCTTTGTTTTTAATACTGCTTTAAATTTGTAAGAAAAAAAAAAAAAAAAAAAGTATGTATATCTTTTTCTACTTCTAAATGTTAAATTAGATAGTGTGTATGTTGAAAGATCTGTTTGATATTCTTTGAATACAGCGACCATCTATATTACTGTCTATTCCATTATTTTATTGGATAACTCATGGTACATTACTTTTAATATAGATTTAAAATACGCTTTTGCGAGTCAATAGTAGGAGTGAGCAAGTGACTTGAAATCTACTCTATGGATGGTTTAACCCCATGATCCAGCTATCAGTGTGAATATCCCCCTGTATGCAAATTTCGCCATTATACGCCTTGAAAAAAGTAATTGTTTTTATGTAAATGTGTTTCCTATTGAGTTCCTAATGTATATGTGTTACCTCTTTTGTGTCTCAAACACTCATCTGGAAAGGTTTCCAGATGAGGACAAGTGTGTTTTCCTTTTAGGCACACTCTTTTGTCTGGGACTTCCCTTTTGAAACCATTACATTGGGTATGCTAGGCATGTACTGTAGAGATCTTTTGTTTCCAATAGTTTTTATTGGTAAATTTCAGGTAATGCATATCAAACAAAATACAAATGTTTAATAGAGAGAATGATTATCCATCTAGATCAACCAATGATAACATACAAAGCATGTTGAGATCTTTAAAGAGAGAAGTTTATCATTACTGCCTGTCCAGGGTCTATCACTTGCATGTGATTGGTGCATGAAAGATTACATGCGAGTGGCTGTAATTAGCTGCAGGAGCCAGCGGCCTCTCAATGGTTTAGGCCTCATACACACGGCCGTCCGAGAAAAACTAAGCAAAACGTAGTGTCTGACGTTTTGGAAAAATCAGGGTTTTTTTTTTTGGCGTTTTGCATCAGCGTTCGTGTCGGCGTCAATAGGCATTTAAAAAAAAAAAAAAAAAAAAAAAATCAGTCTCGTGCTATTTTTCAACCTAAAAATGCCGGCCTCAAAATACGTTGGTTAACGCCGGTACAGCGTTAGTGAGCGTTTTGCCGATTAGCGTCAAAAACGCTACAGCCTCAGAACGCACTGGTCCTGAGTTGTAGAAACAGCTCACTAACGCCAACGTCCTCTACTGCTCAAAAACGTCAGCATTTTTAGAGGGCCATTGCATAACACGGAGAGCTACAAAAAACGCCCAAAAACGTGGCGTCAAAAAACGCCCATGTGTATGAGGCCTTAAAAGGGTTTGCCTCCTGCAGCTAATTGGGGGAACCCTCACTGGAGTTCTTGCATCTAATCGGGGTGCGGGAGCCTTCATGGGTGTAAATTCACCCATAATGTTGCCTTTGTGTAGATCAAAAATAGAGCTGAAACCTTTTTAGGCCTCATGCAGCATGGAAAAGCTCGGTACAGCATTTTTTTTCAACCACTTAAGGACCGGAAGGATTTCCCACGTTAGGACCAGAGCACTTTTTGTGATTCAGCGCTGCGTCGCTTTAACTGACAATTGCGCGGTCGTGCGACATTGTACCCAAACGAAATTTGCGTCCTTTTTTTCCCACAAATAGAGCTTTCTTTTGGTGGTATTTAATAACCTCTGCGTCATTTCTGATCACTGCTCTAAAAACAAAAAGAGCGACAATTTTGCAAAAAAACCAAAACAAAACAATAATATTTCTTACTTTTTCATAAAATACATATCCAAAGAAAAAAAAAAATTTATTCGCAATCGGCACTTGTTGATTGGTTTGTGCAAAAGTTGCCGTGTTTACAAACCATGAGAATTTCTGGCGTTTTTACAATTTATTTTTTTAATAGTAATGGCGGCAATCTGCGATTTTTAAATCGGGGCTGCGATATTGCAGCGGACATTTTTGACACTTTTTTGGGACCAATGACAATTATACAGCGATCAGAAATGTAATTAACCACTGATTAGTGTATAAATGTCATTGGCAGTGAAGGGGTTAACCTGCAGGGGGGGTGATCTAGGGGTTAACTATGTTCCCTAGGCGTGTTCTAACTGTGAGGGGGCTGAGCTGCCAGGGGCATAAGAGATCTAACTAATCCCAGTGATAGATATCAGTAGATCTCTTACATGCTGCCTGAGAGAGCGGGGGTATCAGTAGATCTCTTACATGCTGCCTGAGAGAGCGGAGATAGAGTCCGCCCGAGCCGCGGACACACTTCTGTAGTGTGGCGGCCTGGCGGGCATGAAAGCATCCGTTTATAAACTCACGAGAGCAGCCACTCTGCAGCAGTAAATGTACGCAAGCCGGTTGAGAACCGGTTAACTGATCTAAAATGTATCTCCAGTATTCTACTGTACTTCCTTTATTCTACCGTCAGTGAGGGAGGAGGAAGTAACGTCACCCGCGGCCGTCGCTACTCCATGTCTGAATGCGGTCGTTACTGAGGACCGCCTTTTTATGGATGTATTGCCGAATGTTCTTGTACTAGGCACTGGGTCACAGTGCCACGCTTGTGAGTATCCTGAGATTTTAATAAAGCAATAAGCATAATGTTTTAGACGGAAAGCACTATATGTTTGTCTTTTTTTGCATATGGCAAATGACACCTGGAGTATCTGGAGATATATTCTTGAATGTTCTGGAGGCTTCCTGATGCATCGTTTACATTAACCACCAAACGTCTTCTGCAGTATCCTTGGCATATCTTATAGCCAACAAGCGCTGTCTGATCCTCATAAAGATCATGACAGGGAGGTGAGCAGTTTGTGATACCATTGGTGGCGGAATTGCACTGAAGCACTTTCATATTATCAAGCACTTTAGACACCTGGGTGTCGTATATGGACTTTAAAGCCTCGTACACACGGTTCGACGGTCGTACGACCGAACGGACCAAATCGTATGTTGGCTGTTGTATCTAGCATACTGACATGCACTACACGATTGTACGACCAAGCTGAACGTATAAAGAGAAAGGTGCATGTAATTAACATCCGGCCATTCCTGACTTCTGAGCATGCGTGTTTTGCACAATACAACTTGTTGTACCAGCTTCTCTGTACACACGATACAACGGTCGTATGACCGCTTGTTGGTACTACAAAGTTTTCTAGTTTGCTCATACAACTCCCGTTGCACGACCGTCGTACGTCGGCTGTTCTAATCGCGCGTACGAACGATCAATTTCGCATACAACGGTCGTTCGTACGAGCTGTTGTATACGATCGCCGACTCGTGTGTACGAGGCTTTAGACTGTTTTATGGATAATTCTAACATCATTTAGCACTGCACTTCTATCCTATTTTGTTCACAGATGGGCTTTAGATAAATTTGCTTATAATGTTCAGCGGCAAGGATTTAGGGTTTATTAATTGCGCTGATTGATTTCTTGGTTTTGTGGATCTAAAATGTAGCTCTTTGTTTACAGGGTGCCTGTACACACAGGTCAGTAAACAAGAGCTGCAAATTCTTGAGTAAAAAAAATATATATATTTTAAAAATCGGCATTCCTGGTCAATATTTTGCACTGGAACACACATATGAGAATATTTATGGATGACTATGCCTAGGAATGTACTGTACATGCAAATGAGCATGCACGCAAATACGCACAACACACACACCTGAAATTACATCCAGAAATGCTGATGCTCAAACATCAGTACCATGTGCAAGAGGTTTTATAATAAAGGAATAAAGAAAAATAATAAAATAAATAAAATCAACATTTCCAAAAAAAGGTTCAGTAAGATTTTATTGGCAGGAATAAAAAAAAAAAAATGAAAAAAAAATAAAATAAAATCGCACATACATAGATTCACAGAAAACAATTTTCCTGAGCTCAGCAGCAGCTGGATATTTGTGCACAGCTTGATGTATATACACCAGGGTACATACACAGCCTGACATCCCTGAGGTAGATTTCGCACATTTGTATAGTCATAGAAATATCCCCACCCATCCAATCCAGACTAACACTGTTACCTGAGACAATCCGGAATAATATAGATTTATATAAATACACGTGCGTGGGGTAACCTTCTGCGCCATAGTACTACATACCGATTCTTGATGCTCAACTGTTTTGAAGGCCAAAAAAGGCAGGGGCCTAAGAACTGTCTGATAGGATGCCATGGGCAATACAAACTCTTCAAGCTCCTGCTTTTATTCTATAGTTTTTACACTTTGCACCGGTTATGCCTTGGTTTATAATTGTCAATAGAAAGAATCAGTTCCAGCACAGACAGCAGGCAGTTTTCACAAAGATCGCAATTCATTCTGATCATGTCCTTTGACTCACCACTGGACATGGGAAGATATGTACAATTTACCCCTGTATCGTCATTCCGAATATCAGTGCCCTCCATCACTGATACTAAAAATATATATATATATATATATAAATATGTATTGTAATATGTACTCATAAAATACCCATATAGTTCTGAGTAAAACTATATATTTGTACAACGTAATATACATATATAAAAAATAAATATGTTTTCTGATATAATGACATATACACAGCAAGTTCTAACCGTGCTGTAGTAACTGTTGTGAATACCAGGTATGGAGGGCAACTTAGGTTAAAACAGGCTGATAAATAGAAAAAAAAAACAAGTTATGTACAGATTTATTGTGTATATAATACACTGTGTATTTACATATATTTATATAATGCTTTACATTTCTGAAAATATGCACTATATAAATATATATATCTGCTTGTGATAGGAGCTGGAGACTCAGGATTCAAAGCACTGACATGCACTGTACCCCTTCCTCCTCTTTGAGCATCTGAATAAAGTTGGCCATACACCAGTAAAATGTTGTTCATATGGAAATTCTCAAAAAAAATGTTTGTCAGAGCATTCTATATTGCCATTACTGAGCCAACAAATTTTGTTGGAAAGCCCTTAAAATTTTGTCTAGACCTGCTTCTTGATTGGAATCTCAGACGTATTAAAAAGGTTTCTTTTGTGCCAACACATGCACATTATGTTATGCTGTGAACAAGGCACTTTTGATGCCGAAACGCGCCAGCCTGTACTTCCTTTAACACGATCATGAAGGAATAAACTTTGAGGCTGGATTCACACCTGTCCGGTGCGAATTCCAGCCTGTCTGCTGCCGGGAAGGGGCGGAGCCACTGTTCGGCAGCTCCTGTCCATTCCCACAGCGCAGCAGCTGCGGGGGGGGAGAGATAGGGGAGGAGCCACAAGCAGGGTAAATATCCCCGTTCAGTGCGGAGTACATCTCCGTGTTAGATGCGCTCCCATTGAACTTAATGGGCTGGGAATTCGAACCACACTGCACAGAAAAGGCACACATTTTTTTGTGCAATGCGGAGTGCGAATGCACCGCACATATATGAACCGGACACATTGAAAACAATGTGTTTTCAAGTGTCCTGCGAATTGGATGCGGTTTAAGCTGCATCCAATTCGCATAGGTGTGAACCCAGCCTTAGATTATAGCCGAATCCAGTGTGCCGGCTCACCTTTCATTTTATCAGTTGTACCATTGCCTGAAAGCTGGGAGGGCGCTCATGAAGCCAGAGCACCTGGGCTGGGGTGTGGACCATCATTACCTGCAAGCTTTGCCTCACTGACAGAGCAGTGTATCTCTTTGGAGACTTTACCTGCACATTATAATATATTGCAACATACTTTTGTTGGCACAAAATAATTTTTTCCCCCCAAACAAAAACCACAATCACCGTTAGAATTTAATTCTTTCAAGAAAAAAAATGTCCACCTGCCCCTTCAAATTTTCTCATCACTATGGTAGAAAGCAATTGTTGATTTGACCCCGCTAACCTTTAGAACTTTTCTGAAAGCTTTTGAACAAAACTCTACTGATGTATGGCTAGCTTTAGATTGTTCTTATTGGTTGAAACGTAGCCCACCAATAACAGCCATACTGACAGTGTCACCTCAAAGCGAGGGAGGCGTAAAAGGGGGAAGTCCAACATTGTAGACATCAGATGCATATTACCCTGCAACCCATGGTTGGTTGATCTGTGCCACGATTTGAAATTGCATAAGAAATGGCTACATAAAAAAGGAGAGATTCTTAGCTTTGGTTCACATCGGTGTGGTGCATTTTAGGTGTGTTATCATTGAACTTTATATAATGGGTGTTTTAATGAAAGCGCATAAAAAAATGCAGCAGGCAGGACTTTAACGTACTGCACCTAAAATGCACAAATGTGAACAGGGCCTAATAGAAAGTCTTATTCTCCATAGCGATCTGTAATTAATGTGCAAGCAATACTTGGTGTCATTCTAACCCACAATAAGCAGTGGGGTCATCAGAAAAAATGTTTGAGCCTTATATACCAAGTCATACTGGGCCATTTCCACAAATCAAATAAAAACACTAAGCGATGTTAACTTAAATACAAAATTTTTTTTGCAAGGCCCCTTTCACAAGAGAGGTCTGATCGGGTCCAGCTGACTCAAGGACCCGATCGGACCAGCTATTCTCCTCTATGGAGTGCCAGATGTAAACAGATTGCAATTGTTTATACCCGGTTACCTCAGAGTCCGATCCAGCAAATAAAAAAATGGAAGGGGATCTATTCTCCTCTGGATTGGAGGCCAGTCAAGTGTACACATCCGGCTGCCCATAGAGCAGAGCGGGCTGTGTCTGTCCCTGTTCTGCAGTGGACGGAATTCCTTCTGAAGAAAACAAGATCTGGCCTTTGTGAAAGGGGCATTTGGTTGAGATTTAAGTGGCAGAATGGGTATAATTTTATTTGTCAGTGTTGTGCCCAACCCAGTACAGTGAGGGGCTAGAACAGAATTCATACTTAGTACCAGCTTAAAAAAAAAAAAAGGTCAACAGTTGTCCTAAAGCCATCGTGTGTTGGCAACATACTGTCATTGTACCCATATATAACAACTTATTGTTTAAACAAGAATGGCCACACCTTAAACTTTCCTACACCTTGGCAGTTCCTGTTGGCACAGAGTTTAAGGTAAGTAAATTTATGTTTTCTCTCGTAATTTGTTTTCGATCTAGGTTTCATTAAATTATTTTGTTTGGTTGGAGGGTTTGCTGTAAATAGCAAGATTGCTTTACATTTTTCTTAACGTTCTCTACCTTGAGAAATGTCAAAAAATCTATATTTTCCCACTAATGTTTAAGCGAAAAATCTACTTTTAGCTGGTTGTACTTTTGATTTTGTTCTGCAGTTTTAGATTTATATTATAGGGCACAATGGTCTTAAAAGTTGTGCCCAACAAATGAAAACATAGCAGTTGGTTAAAAAAAAAAGAAAAAAAACAAACACACACTTAAAATTAAAAATGCATGCAATATTAGAAATCTCATGGCCAGTTGGGTACTCATAAGGCTTTCAAAAATGAAATGTTTGTATTGCCATTTTACACATTAATTAAAGAATAATAAGACTGTAAAATCCAAAGCAGCCATAAGTGAAAAAGACAATAAAAAAAAAATCATTTAGAATAAAATATAAAAACATAGAAGGAATTGAGATACAAAAAATACTTGGTACAAATAAGGTCAGACATTAGAGGGATCAAAAAATAAAATGCATAAAGACATAGCGAGAAAAGGGCAAACACATTACATAAAGACCAACTGTAGTTGGTAACTGAGATGATTGCTGTTAGCTGCACATGTAAATATGCCCATTATGAGAGTCACCTAAAGAAATCAACATCGTTCCTATTAAATTGCCACAGGACTTATAAAAAGTATTAGTAAAATATAATTCTCCATTGGCTTTTACCAAGTTCCTTCAAGCACATCAGTTTATCTTTGGTGTAGAGTCACGCTGGCCATACACAATTGGATTGTTCTCCTGAAAACATTTGGAGGTTTGTTGGTTGGCTTGGCATTGTAAAATAATGATTGTATAATAGCAAATCCAGTAACCTACACAGTAGTGCAGCAAAATCCAGAGCAACTGGATTTCTTTTTCTTTTCCACTGTGATCAGTAGATGCATACATGTCTTATGGCTTTCTGAACAAGTGTGATTGTTCAAACTTGCAGCTACTATGAAGGATCAACTTGTATATAGATTTAAAAGATGTGGACTTAACATTTCCTGTACGTGTATAGTCTTAAAGTAAAACTAAAGGCAAACCCCCCCATTTAGGATAGAGTAAAGAAGGGTTATAACCCCCGTCAGGTTCTTTTTGTCATCTCTCCCCCATTTGGGATATTTCACTTCCTGTTCCATTGCCAAAACAGACAGGACAATAAGTCCCCTCAAATCCCTTGCTGTCACTAGGAATAGTGTCCCCATTGGATGATTTCCCATCTATTACTTCTGTGGGGGTAACCCAAAATTTAGGATTTTCTTTCACTTTTAGGGATAATGGTAAACATGACAAATAAAAAGGGTTAATCTCTCTAATGGTTACACAGATAGCAGTAAAAGCATGACCACTGTTCTAATCCCTCTCCACTCTATCCAAAACTAAAGAAAAAGTCTTGCCCTTAGTTATGCTTTTAAAAAAGAAGGATCTGTGTAAATCTGCCTGTCCGTGGTCAGCATAAGTCAGTCTAATGTTACATTCATTGTTTTCAGGCTTGTGACGCACTAACATTTGCCTTGGTGCCAGCTCTGTATTCACACTGAGATTCAACTGGTCTATTTTGGTAGCCTATCACAGTGAACAAAAGAAGTCACACTGGGGGAGATTTACTAAAGGTTCGGTTCACACTAGCCCAACTCCAAAGTCGTGCGACTTTCAGTGCAACTTTGGAGTCTGACTTTGAACACTGTGGCATTGAAGTCATATCAAAAGACAGACCAAAGTAGTGAAGGAACATTTTCTAAAGTTGGACAGACTTGTGTAGTATCAGTTAAGACAGCCATCATAGGAAAACCTTGAATTTCACATGTCATCCGACTTGGGGTCTCACAAGTCTGATTCTATGTCACATCAGTGTAAACCAAGCCTATAACTGGTGCACAGAGAAGCTGTGTGTAGTAACCAATCAGCTTCTAGGTTTTATTATCAAAGCTTAAATTGAACAAGCTGAATTTAGAAGCCGATTGGTTACTATGCACAGCTGCACCCGATACTGTGTGCCCCAATTTTAGTAAATCTCCCCCCCCCCATTGTGGTAATGTAAAAATGTGAAATTGTTTCAAGTATATAAAGAGAACCTAGTAACCGCTTTGCTTGATAGCCTGTCTCCTCTACTATTAATAGTCTCCCTGCGCTCACACGCTATCCCTTTTAACTACTGGAGCCCTGAAAGAAAGCCCATTACAAGTTATGAGCTTCATTTTGGAGTCTATACTCCAACACATCATGCTGCTGTGAAGTGACATCAATGAAGTCTCATTATGTGACACTTCAAAAAAAGAGAAAAAAAAAAAATATATAGCAGTGCCATGCTCTGTGACATGCATCCCAGTGCTCCATGTGTTTTACCATGCAGGCTAGTGTGAACATAGCCTCACTGTACAGCGAGAGAATACAGGTTTACTTTTTCAAGGGCTGTTTCAATCGGAACCCTAGTAGGTTCCCTGCATCTCTTTCCATTAATTTGTACAGATCTGCATTTCTATCACAATCCCAGAGAAGGTGTTTTTTTTGTAGGATGGTCCAAGGAGGGGGAAGCTGGAGAGACAGAAAACCCAGGAAGGACGACCTTCATTTATTTATCTGCGGTGTGTGGCATAGCAAAGTCTGTGCAGCACAGCCCACATACTTTATTTGGCAAACATTACCTAGTTAATGGTCTTTAACAAATCATAGCAGTCCATTATGTGTAGTTTTTTTAGTTCAGAAAACAGGCCCCATGACTTAACTGCTCCCCAAATCATACAGGCCAGGTCTGGCCCTGCCCTCCCCCCAAACCCCATGTTGCAGCACTCGGTTCTGGTAACTGGCTGATCTTCCTACCCGGTATACATCAGGGGAGGAAGATGAAAGTCACATGCTCCACCGTACCTAGTTTCTGGGTATATCAGAGGGCTCCAGTAGGCTAAGGGGTTGGTGAGGGAGACTATGGATTGTAAAGTACCACCTGTGGAGGAGGCACGCGAGCAAGCAGCACTATTATTTTCTCTTTGATTTAAGTACTGTTAACTTCAAATCTGCTTTCACAGAGTTGAAATCATCAGCTCTAATACTGACTAGCCATGGTGATGCCCATGCAAAGCTTTTCACGAGTGGGAAATTCATTAACATTTTGAAAAGTCTAAGAATGGGCGCCACCATATTTGTTCATCTTTGAATCTTTAATAAGCCAGAAAACAAAAAAAGTCACAGTGTGAATCTAGTGCCATGTATCAGCTACTCTGCAGCTGTAGGGATAAACTCATCAATGATGAGTTTTTCCGGCGTGATGGCCAACTGTGCAGCCTTCTCTGGGCACTGTGCCACCATGTGGTTAGTACTTTGGCAGAAATGGCATTTCTTGGGCTGTGGTGGCAAGCTACACTCCTTGGCATGGTGATCAAGTCCTCCACAGTTATAACACCTGCAAGAACAAAATAAAACAAGGTTTGTACACTTTTTTCAAACTGAATAGCAGTTAATGCAGTAGTGTAGAATGATATTACTTTTAATAGGAACACAAACATTACAAGACAAGATGCCCACTACCCTACCCTGTTATAAAAAGGTCAAAACACTTTGTATATATGAAAAGGTGTCCCAATATCATTGGCTCACATAAATTTAAAAAAAAACAAAAAAAAACACCAGATGTATGTTGGGAGAACTCAATTGAAATGTAGCAGTTAGTGAGCGTCTGGGGTAGTAGCAAGCCAATGTTCTGCAACATAGTGAGGCAGGAATATCTTGGTTGGTCTAAAAATATTAACCTTTCAGATCTGCTTTTGGGGGGGGGGGGGGGGGGGGGGGGGGGGGGGGGGGGGGGGGGGGGGGGGGGGGGGGGGGGGGGGGGGGGGGG
>BLSH010080519.1:1406499-1418630 GCA_018402905.1 Glandirana rugosa
AACTTCACATCCCACTTAACCGGTGTTGTAGCCCATGGGGTCCGTCGTGTGTCGTCCCACTCCTTCCTCACCGTGATCTTCCTCCGAGGACTCAGTTTCATCCGTCTCCCCCTCTAAGACCTACGGGTTAGTCAGTACCCAGGTACGTCCATGTCGGTCGTTAACGGAGGATATCTTTCTCCAGAAAGTGGGGTGACTCGGTCCCACGCTAAGAAACCTCTTTCTATAGGAGGCAATTGCTGGCTGTACCTGCATGGACCCATGACTGATTGGGCATCCAGAATCTCCCCCTCTGCCTACTTTGACTCAGGAGCCTCCTTCTAGTGCCACTCCTTCCTCACCCTGCTGTGTGCTGCCTGGGGTACCCGATGTTGTGGCCAATTCACCCTACACTTCAACCTACTGCCCAGAATTCTTCCGCCAGAAAAGGGACTGATTTTCCTGACTGCACTTCTTCCACCAAGAAAACCTCATCAGCTATCTGAAATGGACAGACATTTGCTGAGTCCTTGAATCATTTTGTTATACTCCTTAGCCATGCCATATTGCTTCTTGTGACCCTGAACTTATCCTTGGCTGTGTTATATTGCTTCCTGTGACCCTGCTTTTTGTTCTTGCTGGTTGATTTCTACCTCTGTTCCTCTGGCCATACCTTGCTGTACCCAGATCTTATCCTTGCTGTTTCATAGTGCCGCATTGTGCCCCTGGACTCACCCTTGGCTTTACTGTAATGCCGCTCTGGACTTATCCTCTGCTATGCCATAATCCTATCCTGCCCTTGTGCCTTGAAATGTTATTTGTGGACTCACCCCTTGTTGCTGCACTCTATTTCGCTCCTTCACTCCTAAGATGTTGCTGCATTTCCCCGACTATACCACACTTTTCTCGCACCCCGTTCTGTGCACTGAAGTTCCCCATTAAATACCCCACACATTGGTTCCCATGTGAATGGAAACCAATGCCCACCAGTGATACACTAGGATAGAGAGGGAGAGCACACAACCATGAAGGTTTTCACTGTGCTTTAACAAAATTAGCAGTATTGGATGAGAATCATTTCTATGGCCACCCAGACACCTAGAAAAATGCTATGAGGTCCATGCACGATCAGGCACCCTCAGGCATGAGGATCAGCTGGCAGGTTCATGAATAGGAACATTCTGCTGAATTGAGAGGAGAGAGGAGGGGGATGAGCAGCATTAGTAGACACCACCAACACTGCTCAGATCAAGTTAGAGCAAAGGCGGTGAACATCCTAACCTCTCTGATTCCCAGGACAGCAGCTGGCCAATGTGGTTTGGGTCTGTCCACAGACATGAGATAATCACCTGATCCATTCACCATCTCAGGTCTACGGGCACATATTGAAATTGAATTAAAAATGTTCCTGATTTATGTGCGGCCAATGATTACAAACAAGGAGGCAGCACTTTACTAAAAGGTTTAAAAGTCTGTTCCTGTGCTTTGGGAGCCCATTGGCTGGTCATACATTATACAATTTTCTTTAGATTTACCTTGAATGTAGGACAACGGCCTACCTGATTGCCTAGAAATTGAAAAAGTGGGGGGGTTTCAGTTAAGCTTTGCAATCACAAGACATGTGGGAATGAGCGACACCATGAGTTGTAAGGTGTCACTTGTACATGGCCAGCAGTTTCCAGCACCGATTGCTTGACAACCAAAACACTAACAGATGTCAAACATGATATGCATTTTATCAAGTCGTGTTGCATGGGTGTTGAAAGCCTACATTAATAAAAAAAAAAAAAAAAAAAAAAAAAAAAAAAAAAAACAATTTTATAAATTATATATATATATATATATATATATATAATTGTTTTTAAAAAAAAAAAAAAAAAAAAAAAAAAAATCAGGGATTTGGATACAAAAATATTTAGGTCAGCAGAATCAACTCCTAACATCATGGTTAGATGGCATAAACATTAACATATGGCAACGCCATTTCTTGACTACATCCACTCTACTAGCCATTTTATAGCTATGCTAACTATAGTAGGACCCATTTACAATGCGAGAGTGCTTGTGTCCAGTTTCAACCTACATAAAAAAAAAAAAAAAATGTCCTTTTTTTCTGCATTTTAGTGTGTTGGGAGGCCCATAGAAGTCAACGGCAACACATGAAAAGGCATGAATTAGTAAGACATTTTAGCAAGCCTTGGCCTATGGTTGTCTACTTTATCCTCTCCAAATCCTACATTGAACACATGTCAATAATGCCCAACAAAAGTAATTGTATATTGATGAATGACAACACATCTGCCTAAAGCTGGCCATACGTGGATCAAAATTTGGTCGGTTCAGCAGAATTTCGATCCATGTACTGGCAATGAAGTTGATCTACTGATCGACTTCTGTACAGCCACCCTGTCTGATTTTACCTGCTCAACCAGCTTTGCAGGCTATAGCCGGCAACACTGATCAGTGTAGTCTGACGCCGGGGTGGGGTGTTTAGCCGGAAGGAGTCCCCCGTCCATGGACTGTGTGGATGAGGGAATCAAGTCAGTTTTTTTCTTTGAACACAAAATAACTTATTCATATATAGGATGCTTTATGCTACAGAGAAAAAAAACCTCCTCTAGGCACACACATACAGTAGATATAAATGGGCTCTAAATTCTGGCAGATTATTCCTAAAGATCACTATGTAGGACAGTTGAATTGATCCAGTGTTTTTTGGAACATAGTTACAACAGAGCCATAAACATGAATGTCTGATTCTAATGCGAGTTGCTCTTTAAGCCCACGTTCACATTGGGCCAATTTGGCACATCAAATCGCATGCCAAATTGGCACCTACTGCCAGCAATGGCGCCATCCCAAGCTTCGCGGCGCCGCACCGATTCCCAAATGTAGTTGCTGTACTACTTTTGGCGACTTCAGGGGCGATTTGAATAAACATCTGTGCAGGAACCCGCACAGATGTCTGTCAAATCACCCCCAAAGTCAGACTGCATTGCCGGTTTGAAATTGCGCAAGTTCAGCTGAATGAACGATTTCTAACCCACATCAGTGTGAACCTGGATCAGTTTTTGAACATGTATCAATTGCTTCCTCAAAATCTTCAAAAATAAGCCTATCAGTAGCTGGATTTGATCGAGTCTAAGGGCCGGTTCACACTTCTGCGATACGGGAACCCTGCAAATTCACTGCGGATTCCAGCATCGCATGTCTCCCGGCAGCAGTTCACACTGCTATATCCAAACTGCGGGGAGTGTCAATACAAAGCTAATGACACCCCCAAATCAGTTTGCATATTGCACTGCAAACTGCAAACTCACACAGGAATTGGATTGTATGGTGTGAACACCGTTGCGATCCGATTCTGCAGAAAAAAAAAAAGGGTTCTGTGCGAGTTTGTGCCAATTGCAATGCAAATTCAGCCATACTAGCTGTATGGTTGAATTTGCATCGCAGAGATGGCATGCGATTCACACTGCAGTGGGGTTTGAATCACATCCAATCCCCAGGATCGCAGCAGTGTGAACCGGCCCTTAAACTAGCTGTAGATGGCCACATCAAGAGACTATCAGCCTGAAGGTGGCCATGAACTATGCAAAATTCACTATGCAGGTGCCCCCCCCAAACAACCACCTCCCGCCCAACATCCTTCGATTGCAATTTTTTTGGCAGAAGCTGGGCTGCATCCAACCAGGAGATTGGTCCACCTCAGCTGAGAAAAAAAAAATCTCTAAGTGTATGGACCGCTTATAAATGTCTCAACTCCTATAACCTGTCTGACCATATGTAGCATGAATAGAAAAGAGGTTAAAACACAAATTGCTTGAATACATTGTATAATCTCTGCAACATTGAGCAAATAAGTTCTCAGCATGCTGGGAAATTTCTAAGACTAATTAGATAAAAACAAAAAAACAAAACATGTTACATTTTGAGAATTGGGCTTATTGAAAACTTTTTTGAACGATTTGCTATCCATGTATGGCCAGCTTTACAATGATCTTTAATTTAGACCTCTCTAAATCAGTATAATTTTTAGGAAACAATTCCATTTTGGAAAGCTAGACTTACGGGCCGAATGTTGAACGGCATTGGCCGGTTCATTAGAAACTGGCCAACATTCGACCCGTTTTACTGCAGCCAGTCCGAAGTCGAAGGGAAATGATCGAAAAAAGGTTGGCTCCCAATCAGTACCATCAACCAATCACTGAGAGTGCTGACTGGAGTGTTCTGGCGGGGGCACTGTCCCCCTGTGAGAACACAATAGAGCACCAGAGGAGATTGCTGTACTAACATTGCATAGTTAGTACAGTGACTTGAACCTGGTCAGTCTTTTTTTTTGGTATTGGATATGGTTTGCATTCCAAATTTGCGCGCACACTGTTTCTACAGGTCAGTCGTCTGCACCATTTACACAAACCTGTATAGCTGAGCTCCAGGGATGATATCTTTTGCATACATACATTGGACCAGCTTGGCATATTGCAAGTATACATATGTGATACCCAATTAGCCTCTGTGGAAACTATAAAATTACTGTAGCAACTACAGCGATAGCAGAAGTCTTCTGGAGGTCCATGCTGAGCGGCTGCCCTTCTGCATAGTAACCATAGGGGGGCACTTGTCCAACACAGACCGCCATTCAGAGAATGCCTTGCATTTTTCTCAATGAATGCAAAACGTTCTCCAACCAGCCGAGGTCGAGTGGAGGGACACTGATATCACCTCCAGTGGGGCTCAAAGAAATTTTAATAGAGATAGAGATATATATATATATATATTTCTCTATCTATATCTATCTCTGTCTCTCTATACCTATATCTATCTATCTATCTATCTATCTATCATCCACAGGAGATATTTAGCGCATGGACCACTACAACATCAAGGTCTGCCAGACACATGTGCATTTTGTTTTGAGAATGAGCAATTTTTTTTTAGCACTTGTGTATCAAGCTATTCAGGTCAGCGGAGTCTTTTAGCTCCAACAGCCAGTGAGTACTAGTTAAGCCTCGTACACACGGGACGACAATCATACGTACGATCGTCTCAAATCGTATGTTGGCTGTTGTATCTAGCATACTGACTGCACTATACGATCGTATGACCAAAGAAAGAACGTTCAGGTGCATGTAATTAGCGTCCGACCGTTCCTGACTTCTGAGCATGCGTGTTTTGCACAATACAACTTGTTGGACCAACTTCTCTGTACACACGATACAACGGTCGTATGACTGCTTGTTGGTACGACCAAGTTTTCTTGTTTGCTCGTACAACTCCCGTTGTATGACCGTCGTACGTTCTAATCGCGCGTACTAACGATCTATTTCGCATACAACGGTCGTTCGTACGACCTGTTGTATACGATCGTCATCCCGTGTGTACGGGGCTTTAGTGGACACAAGGAACATGTACCTGGTAACCATTTTGGACTTTAACACAACTAGATTTAGTAAAAGAGTCTATAGCTGGCCACGTATTAGCAGATTTTCTAAAAACAAACGTTAGGACAAAAATTCTTACAATACATTCGATGGCTTGACAAATGTCCAAAAGCATTTCAAATTTGTACTTGCTTGCATCTGATATTTGAATTGATGCAATTTTCCCAAACAAAAACCACATTCATGATTAGAATTTTGTAAAATAAATAATAATATATCCATCCTGCTCCTTAATTTTCTCTTCACTGTGGTCGATAAACATCAAATTTGACCCCACTAACGATTATAAAATCAAACAAACTGAAATTAAAGTTTTCAAACAAAATTCTAGTGTATAGCCAGCTTATGGGTCTTAAAGGAAACCTCTACTAAAAGTAATATGGATATTGCCTATACTGATGCAGTGGATTCAATACTTTCTGATGCGTTGACCTGGAACAAGCATGCAGATCAGGAGTTCTGGCCTTGCCCAGATTTCCATTGCTGCATACATATTTTGAGACATTCAGCAATGACAAAATGCATAAAGCGGACCATACATTAGTAGAACTTTTGTCAAAATTTTCATTTTAAGAATGTTTGCTTGACTTTCTAATCGTTAGTGGGGTCAAATCGATTTTCATTTTAGATTGAAGTAACAAGAAAATATAAAAGGGAGCAAAATATAAATTTTTTCTCAAAATGTATGAATTTCTAAAATTGGAATGTGCGTCTCATTCAGGAATGTCCATTTATTCTAAAATGGATTCAAAGCAAATTCAATTTTGAAGTACTTTTGAACAATATTTGTCAAAGGTATTAATGTATGCTAAGGCCAGCTATAATTTTCTCAACAAGCTGGGCAAAGATGTTCCATTTGATTGTATAAGTCATTATGTTTATTTGTAAATGTACAGAAATCTAAAATGTATGTAGGCTTACATAAGATCCGGTGTACCCAGGTTGTATGAAAGAATGATTGGATAAGATGAAGATTATGTTGTTGCGGGTTGTAAAATGCTGGCCAAATGTAACACTTTATTTTTCAATTTGTCATACATTTTTATTATAAGAAATGTTTAGTTTAGCAACATTCAAACCAAAGTTAGTAAATAGAGCCAGCTTAAAACCAAATCAGAAAAATAATAATAATAATAAAATATATATATACACACACACACACACACACACACACACACACACACACTTTTAAATTCTAATAGAATAATAAAGTCTCTGTGATTAAAACCACTTCAAGTATGGGTAAATGTCATTACTGACCCATAATAATGTTAGGTGACAAATAGCTACGCTCCTGTGCCAATGGGCTATTCAAATCTCTTAAGCTGTCCATACATTATCCCTTTTTGTCTTGTTCATCCAGCGGGTTGAATGAAAAAAAAAATAAATAAAAATAAAAGATATATATATATATATATATATATATAAAAAATAATAAAGTCTCTGGGATGACCGTTTAACCAATCTACATCTTCTAGAAACATGGGATTTCAATAGTGTGTTTAATTAACAATTTTTTACTCATTAGGTTATCAATCATCAGCGTTAACCATTGAGTAAATGTCAGTCTCATGCATCCAACTCAGTATTTAGGCAGTAAACAATTTATTTGAAAAATACAAAATAATCACTTGGTACAACAAGGCAGATTCCCAAAACTGCAGCAATGCATCTACAGCCTTTAGTAGTTAAAGCACAGGGAAGCATAATATAATAATAGTAATAAAGTGATCCAAACACAAATGAACACAGCAAACTTGTTTTACAATAAATCAGTTTTACAACAAAGCATTGCAAAAGTTAAAATACTCTAGCTCAGGTTTTTCCCAAAAACATACACCACACATTCCAACCTTAAACTCTCCCCACTTTCACTCAATAGCCACTGTTACAAGATCAGAGCAATTCACTAGCTTGCAGCAGAAGCAAGGGCAGGTCTTACACTCTCCCAAAATCTGGATACAATATTGTCCCCAAAGAAAGTCAAAGCTTAGTGGCACCCAGCCAACTCCATCCCAGGCTAGACACCCATTTCTTCCTATCTGTCAGCACATCCAAGACCTTTCCCACAGCCACTATTCATCACCTGGAATCTCAGCGTTGGTAACAGAACCCATTTATGAGTTCCTCTTGAGTTAATGAAGTATCCCAGGAACTCCCTTGAAGTCTTGTATCAGCCAAAAGCAAGTGGTCTCCAGCCTAACTAGATCAGTCACCTTTTCAAATCACCCACCCTCCCCCAAACTTGAAAAAAAAAAAAAATTAAAATGCACAAAAGAGACAACAAGGTTTGCTACATCTTCTTGGGACAATAGAGATGGGAGGGCAATTGCCTTTGAAAAGATCCAAAATTTTGCAAGACAATAGTAGGTCAACTGGCAAAGCTGCCCTCCCCCCTCTCCTTCCAAAGAAAATTTCAAAAATTTTTGCAAAATCACCTTTTCGGATTAAATTCCATGGCCCGCCCCTACCCCCTCAATCCGATCACCTTGTGCCATGCTGAGTTTAAGGTTAAGTGGTGGTCCTGTATCAGAGGTCATGCAGAGCTCCCACGTAGGTCCTCATGATGAAATGTCATGTTGTCACACTCACATGCTCCTCGTCTAGAAAAATTGAAAAAGGGCTCTCTCTCTCTCTCTCAAAATAAGAGCACCCTGTGGTTCTGGGTACCCAAACTATCCAATCAGCAGTAGAGACCACCTGCCAGGACTGAAATGAATGACTACCACACTTGGGCACACTATTAAGACCTCCCATATGAAGCCCACCTCCCTGGACAAATGTAGCTGAAAGATGACCAGTCAGGGGTTGAGCTGACCTGGAATGATTTCCCAATTCCATCTCCTCTTAAATCAGTCCCCTCCCCCAGGGCACAGGAGAGCAGAGGGAGGGGGTGTTAAGGAACACTTGAAGTTGAATGGGCAGTGTTTCATAGAGATTCTTTAAGATGATGCAGATGCTTATGATATAGGGTTTTGAATGATCTGAGTAAATAGAGGTGCACCTTTAATTTCAGATATTACTAATAAATATGAGTTAAGCCTCGTACACACGGGACGACGATCGTACTTGCATATTGACTGCACTACACGATCGTACGACCACAGAAAGAACGTTCAGGTGCATGTAATTAGCATCCAGCCATTCCTGACTTCGGAGCATGCGTGTTTTGCACAATACAACTTTGTTGTACCAACTGCTCTGTACACATGATACAACGGTCGTATGACCGCTTGTTGGTACGACCAAGTTTTCTAGTCTGCTCATACAACTCCCCTTGTACGACCGTCGTATGTCGGATTTCGCATACAACGGTCGTTCATATGACCTGTTGTATACAATCGTCGTCCCGTGTGTACGAAGCTTTAGGGAAACATGTCTAGGACTAATGGTTGAGGTATCTTACCTGTTTTAAATATCCCAGTGCACTTATAGGTACTGATTTTCACAGTTATCTTGCATCCTGCACAAATGCATTTATGTGCACTGTGAATGTGTATATCAAACCAATTACATTGATGTCTGCTTCCACATATCAGCTGGAGCTGCTGAAGTGTTTGGCTGTCTTTTGTTACTAGGTGTTGCTGCCATTAGGAATGCACTGATCAGGAGACAGCAGGGTCAGACTCCCTGTGTGCTGCTGGCTCCAAGAGTCTTCTGTGAAGCTTCTGTTTAAAAGGTGATAACTCCCTTCAACCCCCATTGAGAGGTTTAAAAAGGCCATCATGCTTATGTGTCACACCCATGCATGGGACAAAGGCCCTGCAACCAGTCTGCAGTTTCCGGTGGTCAGTTTAAACTGGTCCTGGTCACTGGCTTTATTTGAAACCTTTAACTCTTTGATGCCTGCAGTGACACCATGGCGGGGAGGTGGGCTGCCTGGAATGTCTCAAATACCCAAAGATCATATCATGGAAGAGGATGCACAGGTTTGCATCCTCAACCAAAATAAAAAGCTGCAATAGGGCTCAGTACATCCTAAAAGGAATGATTGAGGGAATTCTGTACACCACAGAATAGAACACATATATATATATATATATCTTCTGATCAGAGGAAGTTCACACTGACCATATATGTTTCTTGTGTATAATTGATTGCTTCTATATGGGGGCTATGGAGAAGACAAATTTAGGAAGTCTGTTGGCCATAAAGCACATTTTTTAAATATCTTTATTTAAACATTATAATTGCATACAAAACAAAGGTGATCATAGACACATAAAGCTCCATATCATGGAAGACCATACAGCACGAATATTTCATCCTGGGTCACCAAAAAGTATACAAAGAAAACACCAATAACAACAAAAACAGATCACATGGGATCCGGGGTCCTGTGCAGACCCCTGTGCTGAGGATATACCTGTTGTCAGGCCTTATGGTTGGGGGGGGCGGCATATTAAGCTAATAAAACATGCTATGTATAGTAGGTGGCACAGAGGAGATAACTATTAACTGGTGGCATCACAGCAAAAGCAAGGAACTCCATAAGGCTACTTTTACACTGAATCGTCAGCTGCGGTCGCGGTAAAACTCCGCTAGTTTTAGCGGAGATTTACCAGCGATATGGCTCCGCTATGCGGGCGGGTGCACCGCACTTTTAACCCCCCACAAAGGGTTAAAAGTGCCAGCGCTCCGCGCTACCGAGGCGGTGTGCTGCTGCTTCGGAAACGCTTGCCATTCATTTCAATGGCAGGGGCGTTAGAGGAGCGGTATATACACCGCTCCCCTCACCGCCCCAAACATGCTGCTTGCAGGACTTTTTGTAACGTCCTGCAAGCGCACCGCCCCAGTGTGAAAGCACTCAGGGCTTTCACATCGGGGTGGATTGGGGGGGATTTTTGAGGCGCTTTACAGACGCTATTTTTAGCTAAATAGCATCTGTAAAACGCCTCAGTGTGAAAGGAGCCTAAAAGAACAAAACCTTTAGTAGATAAGTGCAAAGGTTTAAAATTGTCAGAAACCCCCCTGACCTCCTTACCCCTCAAAATTAAAAAAATAGCAGAAACGGGGTGAAGGATAACAATGTAAGAATACAAACCACACTGAGAAAAAATGAAGAAAGAAAAAAATAGGATATAGTTGGGGCTTTTGTGTATACTGCTGCGGAACTATGAGATACTATGGACGCACAGTAAAGCCCCGAACACAGGATGCGATTTTTGGACGGGAATTTTCGTTCGATGGCCGATCGTCCGAAATTCTTACCATTAGTATGCTCCTTTCGACAGCCGATTTTGATTTTTCGTCAGACAAAAGATTAGGAAATTTTTTTCATACAGCAACTGAACGTCCGATTTTTGTATCATTAGTACGGTTTTTGTACGAAAAAAAATTGTATGATCAAGACTACGCATGCTCAGAAACTAAAAAATACATACAAAACTATTCGACAGATTACGTCACTTCTGACGTTGAATTCGGTCGTTAGAAAATTTTCGTATTGTTAGTACGCTCTTCACTGTCGACATAAGACAAGTATCCAACAAAAAACGGACGTTCTATTGTCCGAAATTCGCATTGTGTGTACGGGGCTTAAGACCCCATACACACTATCCAACTTTTGCTGTCAGATTTCCTTCAGATCTATCAAAACCATGTAGCTCAAGGGCCTGCCTGATTGCATACAAATTGAAACTCCTAAGGTTTGCCCTCATATTATATGGTTTTGGTAAATCTGAAGGAAAAAAATCTGCAGAAAATTGGATAGTATGTATCCAGCTTGAGAAGTAAATGATACAAGTTATCCATACAGCAGAGAGATTGGGTCGCCACCTCATCCCATTGAAACCAAACACAGGTTCTGTGGCTGATTAGGGCGGTAATTAAACTCAATTAGTGCCTTATCTGCATTAAATTAACCTCAGAACCTATGTTTATTTAATATGCGTTTGGTTTTTAAAGGGATGGGGTTGCAACCCTATAGAGACATCATCAGATATAGAGTGAAGATATTATTAAGGTCCCATTTACATTAACGTAGTGTGCCAACTAGGGTTGCCACATCATCCCTTTAATCCAGGACACATATTAATTACTCAGGTTTTGTGGCTGATTAAGGTGGTAATTAAACTCACTTGGTGCCTTATCTGCATTAAATTAGCCTCAGAACCTGTGTAATCCATGTGTGTCCTGGATTAAAGGGATGATGTGGCAACCCTAGTGCCAACGCTTGCAAAATTTGCACAATTTTTGGCACATATTTGAAACACGTTTTCATGCTTGCTGGGGCCATTCATTGTTAATGGCACCTCAAATGCACCAAGCAAGAAGTGAGTTCTTGTGCAAACAAAAAAATGTGCAAGAATGTGTGCAAAAAAGCTCAAGACGGTACTTAGCTCCATTGCCGCATTTATCGTTTGTTGGGCAGCTCATTGAAACAATGGGCTGCGCTATTGGCGAGGAGCAGCACTCACAAAAAAACATACATATGCCCAAATCTGATGCAATGCTACACTAGTGAGAATGGGACCTAAGTGCTGCACAGGCTACGTGAATGTAAATCAGTTGCTGAAAGGTAATGACACTGGTATTGAGACACCGTATACAGTTGATGAATACAAGATGGCTCATAGCAGTGATGTCTCTTTAATGGCATGTAGGGTCATCCTTGGGTTTATAGGGTCCAGCATGGCCAACAGTGGGTGGGAAGCTGGTCACAATCACCTCTTCTGGCTGCAACATGAGGGTGGGGGAGGGATGGAG
>BLSH010080519.1:1430197-1454145 GCA_018402905.1 Glandirana rugosa
TGGTGGTGTCGGAGTGACTTCCTGGTGGCGTCGGAGTGACTACCTGGTGGCGTCGGAGTGACTTCGTGGTGGCGTCGGCGGAGTGACTTCGTGGTGGCGTCGGAGTTTCAGTGAGGCTGCGGTGGTCCATCAGTGAGGCTGCGGTGGTCCTTCAGTGAGGCTGTGGTGGTGCTTCAGTGAGGCTGCGGTGGTGCTTCAGTGAGGCTGCGGTGGTCCTTCAGTGAGGCTGTGGTGGTGTTTCAGTGAGGCTGTGGTGGTGCTTCAGTGAGGCAGCGGTGGTGCTTCAGTGAGGCTGCGGTGATGCTTCAGTGAGGCTGCAATGGTGCTTCAGTGAGGCTGTGGTGGTGCTTCAGTGAGGCTGCAGTGGTGCTTCAGTGAGGCTGCGGTGGTGCTTTCATGAGGCCCTTTTGAAGCTTTTTTGAAGCTTGGCCGATACCCTGTGTGTTTGTTGATATCTCACACCTGCAATTTCTCCAGAACAAAGGGAAGCTAAAGCTGAATTAAAGCCTCTGAAAAGCCGCAGGTGCTTCAAGCGAGCTTCAAATGGGCTTTGTCATAGACTTCTATGGAGGCGTTGGAGAGGCTAAAGCTACATGGGGTATAATTTTTGACGCAAAGCTGAAGCGAAGCAAAGCTGTGTAAACAGGGCTGTAAGCCAACCATTTTATTTAGTGACAGGAGCATCGGCCAAGCTTCAACAAAGTGTCAAAAGAGCCTCGCTGAAGCACCACCAAAGCCTCAAAAACACATCATAAAAGCTTGTTAAAGCAGTAGGGGCTTTAACGCACAGAAGCCAAAGCAAGTGTAAACGAGCCCTATGAGAGCTTTAACAAAGCGTGTCTGGTGCCCTGTTTTGAAGCAAGTGTAAACTAGCCCTAATGGTTTAATCAGCAAATGGCAGATCACGATACTCCCTGTTTTTGCGTATTTTGAGGAAGTTATAAACATTACAATTTAGGCTCCATGCATTATTTCAGATCTCCAACTTTCTTTAGCCCGGGTTCACATAGGTGCGATGTGGTATCCAGCACGATTCTAGCGCCGGTTCCCGCATCGCATCTTTCCCGCAGGCAGTTCACCCTGCCTTCTGCGAACCGCTGGGGGTGTCAATACAATGTTAATGACACCCCCAGATAGGTTCACAGATCCCAGTGAGAACTGTGGATTTGGACAGGAATCGGATCGCATGGGTGAGAACACCCATGCGATCCGATTCTAGCACGGGGAAAAACAAGCCCCTATACCTTTTTCTGTGCGAATCCAATGCGAGTTCAGCCATACAAACTATATGACTGAACTCGCATTGCTCAGACATCGCATGTGATCGGCACCTGCGGTGCGGCTGCGAATCACATGCAATGTCTAAGGTCACACTAATGTGAACCCGGGCTGAAAGTGTGATCTTGCCATAAAAGGTCTTGTTCAGGCACTTCCTGTTTATATGGTGACAAGGCTCTGTCCCTGTTTACCAATTGTACTCCTGCATTGTCACCTTGTCACAAGGGCTCCCAATGTTCCTGTTCCAGCACAAAATATACAGTTCTGGTCCATTGTTGTCACCATCAGGAAACCTACCATGCAGCTATCCCTGGATTGAATGTGTGTAGACAGGAAGTGGCCGCAAAGAGGTTGCAGGAGATCAACAGCACTGAAATACAACAAAGAATGAAAAGAAGGTGAAGCACCGCACAAACTGTTGGCACTATGTAAATCCTGTATGATACTAATAATTACAAAAAAGAAAAATAAAGAGAAATGCTTATCATACACAAAGTGTCATATAGTAGAATTTACATCTACGTTAGGTTTTGCATCATTGCTGGTAAAAAGAATATTTATGGGAATGAAGGCTCCAGCATCCAATTGTACACATTCTAAGCTGCCTCCCAGAGCCCTTAGGAGTGGGGAAAGAGAAGAGTCAACCCTGTCTCAGTGATTTGTGTGTCAAAAATGATCAACTTGACCCTAGGTTCACCCCAATGCGGCTGCGCTTTCTGCATTTTTTCCCTGCGTCTTCCTGCATTTTCCCGCGTTTTACCGCGTTTTCCCACATTGTTCCTGCAATTTTGCAGAGATTTGCGTTTTTTTTTTGCTTTTTTTTTTGGGGGGGGGGGGTGGATTTGTTGCCAGGCAGATTTTAAAACTCAAAAACGCACATCGCGGCAAAATCGGGGTAAAAAAACAACATTTGCGTTTCTCAGAATTCTTTGCTGAAAATTTATTGATGAATGCAGTGCAAAAAGATACAAAAGCAGACGCGTTTCGGTGGGGAACCTCCTTGGTCAAGCAGTGACCAAGGCGGTTCCCCGCCGAAACGTGTCTGCTTTTGAATCTTTTTGCTCTGCATGCATCAATACATTTTCAGCAAAGGAAGTGCCGCCTTTTGTATATTTATCTTGGCTGTGATGTGAAGAGGACATTTAGACAAGAGCACCCGTTCATGTGGATCCAAGCATTAACAGGTTCATTTTTTTTTAGCCTTCCCCGTTGAGCGCAGCACACCTGTGAAACACTTGCGTTTCTGGTGCAGCTCCATTGAAGTCTATTGCATGCAAAACGCAAACTGCAGTAAGAAAAAAAGTCCCCGACCCTTTCCAGAGAAAACGCAAAGCAAAATGCACAGATGTGAACTACATCCATAGGAAACCATGTTAAATGGACTGTAGTGTGTTTCTGCAAACTGCAAAACGCGGTAAAAAACGCATAGGTGTGAACCTAGACTGAATCTAAATCAAAGATCATCCATCTGAATGATTTAATGAGCTCTTGACTCAGCCAAGACGATCAGTTGTGGTGGAACCAATATGTGCAGGTTTTGGGAGAACCAATTCAGATCAATTAGGTGTTAGTTTTAATCATTGTTTTAGATTGTTTACATTTATAATGTATTTATTAACTTGTTGAATAATGTACACTGTATTGTTCCACATTTTGCGATATGATCGAAAAATGTGGAACAATCTATTCAAAACCGAACTCCTAATATATCCTCCCCCACGTGCCCCTTCCCCTGACCTCTCTGTCAAGACCCCGGCACAACTATCAGCCTGTCCCCGCATGCCAGGGTGCTTGGTGTAGTTCTTGACTCTGAACTCTCCCTTTGGCCCCACATCCAATCACTGTCCAATGCTTGCCGCCCTTCAACCTCCACAACATCTTCAAAATATGCCCTTTCTTAACCAATGACACCACAAAGCTCCTAATTAAGAATTGGTTTGGTGTGTGTTTGGATCGAACCCACCAGGAAGCCGGCACTGCACACCGACTGCAACTCCCTTCTCATTGGATTACCTTTATATAGGCTATCCCCCCTCTCTGCCAATCCCTCCACTGGCTTCCGCCAGGATAAAAAATAAAATAAAAAATGTCCACGCATCCAGTGGGACTAAACAATGCCACATCTTTGGTGTCAGTGGGAGGAATAGTTCCCGATTGTTGGAGTCAGTTGCAGGAATAGTGTCCTATCTTTGGTGACAGTGGGAGGAATAGTGCTTCATCATTGATGTCAGTGGAAGGAATAGTTCCCCATTGTTGGAGTCAGTTGCAGGAATAGTGTCCTATATTTGGTGACAGTGGGAGAATAAGTGCTCCATCATTGATGTCAGTGGAAGGACTAGTTCCCCATTGTTGAAGTCAGTTGCAGGAATAGTGCCCTATCTTTGTTGACAGTGGGAGGAATGGTTCCCCAATGTTGGAGTCAGTTAGAGGAATAGTGCCCCATGGTTGGTGTCAATAGAAGGTATTCTACCCCATCATTAATATCAGTGGGAGGAATTTTTCCCCGTTGTTGGTGTCAGTGGAAGGAATAGTTCCCCATTGTTGGAGTCAGTTGCAGGAATAGTGCCCTATCTTTGGTGACAGTGGGAGGAATAGTGCGCCTTCATTGATGTCAGTGGAAGGAATAGTTCCCCAATGTTGGAGTCAGTTGCAGGAATAGTGTCCTATATTTGGTGACAGTGGGAGAATAAGTGCTCCATCATTGATGTCAGTGGAAGGAATAGTTCCCCATTGTTGGAGTCAGTTGCAGGAATAGTGCCCTATCTTTGTTGACAGTGGGAGGAATGGTTCCCCAATGTTGGAGTCAGTTAGAGGAATAGTGCCCCATGGTTGGTGTCAATAGAAGGTATTCTGCCCCATCATTGATATCAGTGGGAGGAATTTTTCCCCGTTGTTGGTGTCAGTGGAAGGAATAGTTCCCCATTGTTGGAGTCAGTTGCAGGAATAGTGCCCTATCTTTGGTGACAGTGGGAGGAATAGTGCGCCTTCATTGATGTCAGTGGAAGGAATAGTTCCCCAATGTTGGAGTCGGTTGCAGGAATAGTGTCCTATATTTGGTGACAGTGGGAGAATAAGTGCTCCATCATTGATGTCAGTGGAAGGAATAGTTCCCCATTGTTGGAGTCAGTTGCAGGAATAGTGCCCTATCTTTGTTGACAGTGGGAGGAATGGTTCCCCAATGTTGGAGTCAGTTAGAGGAATAGTGCCCCATGGTTGGTGTCAATAGAAGGTATTCTGCCCCATCATTGATATCAGTGGGAGGAATTTTTCCCCGTTGTTGGTGTCAGTGGAAGGAATAGTTCCCCATTGTTGGAGTCAGTTGCAGGAATAGTGCCCTATCTTTGGTGACAGTGGGAGGAATAGTGCGCCTTCATTGATGTCAGTGGAAGGAATAGTTCCCCAATGTTGGAGTCGGTTGCAGGAATAGTGTCCTATATTTGGTGACAGTGGGAGAATAAGTGCTCCATCATTGATGTCAGTGGAAGGAATAGTTCCCCATTGTTGGAGTCAGTTGCAGGAATAGTGCCCTATCTTTGTTGACAGTGGGAGGAATGGTTCCCCAATGTTGGAGTCAGTTAGAGGAATAGTGCCCCATGGTTGGTGTCAATAGAAGGTATTCTACCCCATCATTAATATCAGTGGGAGGAATTTTTCCCCGTTGTTGGTGTCAGTGGAAGGAATAGTTCCCCATTGTTGGAGTCAGTTGCAGGAATAGTGCCCTATCTTTGGTGACAGTGGGAGGAATAGTGCGCCTTCATTGATGTCAGTGGAAGGAATAGTTCCCCAATGTTGGAGTCAGTTGCAGGAATAGTGTCCTATATTTGGTGACAGTGGGAGAATAAGTGCTCCATCATTGATGTCAGTGGAAGGAATAGTTCCCCATTGTTGGAGTCAGTTGCAGGAATAGTGCCCTATCTTTGTTGACAGTGGGAGGAATGGTTCCCCAATGTTGGAGTCAGTTAGAGGAATAGTGCCCCATGGTTGGTGACAATAGAAGGTATTCTGCCCCATCATTGATATCAGTGTGAGGAATTTTTCCCAGTTGTTATTGTCAGTGGAAGGAATAGTACCGCATTGATGGTGTGAATAACAGGAATAATACCCCATTGTTAGTGTTATTGGATGGAACAGTGCCCCAAGGGCCAGATAAAGGCAAGCAAACGGCCGCAGTTTGGGGACCACTGCACTCGGCTATCCTTGCAAATCCCTCTCTTCAGAGAAGCCTATCCTGCCTCCACCCAACAACTGTACTTTTATTTTCTCAATCAGCCCATCCCCCACACTTATCACCTTTTGTACCAGTTGACCCTCCCTTGGGTTGAATGTATCTTTATTATTACAATTTTCAGTGGCCCCTTTCACACTTGTGCGACTTTTTGCTGTGACTTTAGAGTCGCATGGCAAGTCGTACCCCATGATTCCCAATGGTAACCATTTATATCTGTGCGACTTCAAGGTAGTCCCTGTACTACTGTGGTCTGACTTTGATGCGAGTTGAGGTCCTTAGACTTAAAGTTTACACAGGCATTCCCTGAAATCGCATCAGTCTGTTTTTTTTGCTCCTAACTGGGCAGCAAAGCTCTCAATTCCATCAGAAGCTCTAGGAAAGCCTGGATAGTCTTTTAGACTGTACAACTTGGGGGAATCTACATCTACCCTTGGTGACAGACCTGACTAGCACAAAGCAAGCGACAAAACAAACCATTGCTGATGTGGGTATAGAAGCTCCAAACCACAATATCTACTGGACAGACAAAAATTCGTAATTTAATTTCACTCATTAAACTCTTTCCAATCTAAAATATTTTCAGATGATTCTGACATCTTGGTATTAACCTGAGTGGTCTTAATATGACTATTTCTATGAATAAATACTGAATTGAAAATCGGACATAGTAGCACACGGGATGCGGAATTGTAGTCAGGATGAGCAGGAGTCAGAAGCAGCCGGGCAGCAGAGGTACCAATTCACAGAGCAGTATCTAAGCTAATGTCTAAGGCTGGGTTCACATATCTGCAATGTGGTTTGCAGTCTGGTGTCCTGTGCATTTCTGTTCTAGTAAGGTGCGATCCATTGAATGCCGGTCACACTCACATGTTTACTCACACACTCATATGGTTAAAAATACATCCAATTTCCATATATGTGAACCCAGCCTAAAGCTACGATCAGATTGGTAGCAAAGGTACCTAAAAACCAGGCAATAGCCAAAATGGGAACACAAGCCAGGATCAGCAATGGGAGATACAGGTTCAAGACGAGTCAGGAGGTAAGAGGAGTCATCAACGGGAGAACAGTGCAGGTCAGGTCTCGGGTCACTGGAATAGCTGACAACCACACAGCAATGTTTCCAGGCAATGCAGAGATTTAAATAGGATGCTTGTTGTCAATGCCAGTGCTGGACATGCTCACTCACCATGAGATGCACATACATGAACAGATGCATGTTTATTTGGTAATAACCCCGAGGGTCAGGCCATGGTCTGCATCATGCACACGTAGGGTTGCCACCTCATCCCTTTAAACCCAAACACATATGAATTACACAGGTTCTGAGGCTAATTTAATGCAGATAAGGCACCAAGTGAGCTTAATTACCACCTTAATCAGCCATAGAACCTGTGTAATTAATATGTGTTCGGGTTTAAAGGGATGAGGTGGCAACCCTATGCACACGCGTATGTCCACAGAGGTCTCACCTTCCTGACATTACCTGTATCTATTGTGATCACTCCCTAAGGTTATATAAGGGCCCCTTAACTGGTTTGCAGGTGTATTGTATACAAGATTACCTCTATCCCAACACCTGTTTACATGAGCCTTCTTCAAGTCTCACTCTCAAAGAGTTCATTTCTAATTGGGTCCTATGTGCCGGGTTCACCCTCAGACCCACCCTCGTACACAACACCGCAGGGTTTCTTTGACCCAAAGAAACCCTATGGTGTTGTATACAAGGGTGGGTCTGAGGCTGCATTGTTGCATAGAGACTCCTCTTGTTCATGATTGGCCTGCCTGTAATGTGAGCCCGGCACATAGGACCCGATTAGAAATGAACTCTTCGAGAGGTTGGTTCCTCTTAACTTCCCGTTATGGGAGTGATTTTAAGTGAGAGAGGTCAGCGTCTTTGATTTCTTTCCGGAAGTGCCCAGAAATGCACGTACTCCGTCTCCCCTTCCCCTCTATTTATGGTGGTGTTAGGGGGTGGATGCCTATACCCCGGGAAGAAGTCCAGTAGTGACGAAACCGGTCGGGTACGGCTCCATCCCAACGCAGCGCACTTTTGGAATGGCTCTGGATTACCGCAGGATGTCATTGTGATTGTCATACGCTTTTTTCCTTCACACAAGTGCAATACCTTTTTATTAAAGCACATATTTTAACGGTATAATGCTATGGAAGTTTTTTCCCCTGATTTGAGAGCTTGGAACGCTTATATCCGGACACAACCATGGAAGTCCTGTGGCTCCATGCCGGTAACAAGTCATTTATCTAAGAGGAATCACATGCAGGTTTCTCAGATCTCCTATAATAAGAGATCAACTCTTAGGGGTAAGCGCAATATTGATTGGTGGTGGGATCATCACACAATTTGATTTCAAGCACTGTGGCACTTTTTGCAACACGTTAGCACAAGACACCTTTGAGAAGAATTGTTTTTGTTTTTATGTACTGGCTCTTGCCAGCTATATTTTTCACGGTTGAACTGTTTTGCACTGAGGACTGGAATATACTGTTTTCTGTTTTTGTTTCTGAGCACCCTTAGCGCGACACTTCTATTATAATATTGTTTGCAGTGTTTATATCTCATTTTCAGTGTTCAGCTTTTTTGAAATTATTTTTCTGGTGGTTTTTCACAATATTCCTAATGGTTTTTTACATGTACTGTAAGGCCTCATACACACGGGCGTATATAAAATAATAAACAAAATGTCGGGCCCGACGTCAAGGAGAAAAAGTCGACGTTTTTCGGCGTTATGCAGTTATGCATTGGCGTTTTTGAGCGCTAGTGAGCGTCGGCGTCAATAGACGTTTTTTAAAAAAAAATCATTCCTCCGCTATTTTTCAACCTAAAAACGCCGGCGTCAAAAAACGCCGGAAAACGCTGGTACAATAGTAGGTGGCGTTTGTTGGCGTCTGTTGGCGTCTCGTGGCGTTTTGCGGCGCTTTTTGACGTCGATGCAGCCAAGGAACGCGCTGGTCGTGGCTTCTCTGATACGCCGACGCCATCTACAGCTCAAAAACGCCGACGTTTTTTATGTGGCCATTGACTAACATGGGGAGCAGAAAAAAACGTCAGTAGACGCCGGCGTCAAAAAACGCCCGTGTGTATGAGGCCTAAACAGAGCATGATCCCCTCCCTTCGGAGACTGGGCCGCAGGGCAGTATTCCAACATGATAACGACCCCAAACACACCTCCAAGATGACCACTGCCTTGCTAAAAAAGCTGAGGGTAAAGGTGATGGACTGGCCAAGCATGTCTCCAGACCTAAACCCTATTGAGCATCTGTGGGGCATCCTCAAATGGAAGGTGGAGGAGTGCAAGGTCTCTAACATCCACCAGCTCCATGATGTTGTCATGGAGGAGTGAAAGAGGACTCCAGTGCCAACCTGTGAAGCTCTGGTGAACTCCATGCCCAAGAGGGTTAAGGCAGTACTGGAAAATAATGGTGGCAGCACAAAATATTGACACTTTGGGCCTAATTTGGACATTTTCACTTAGATATACTCACTTTTGTTGCCAGCGGTTTAGACATTAATGGCTGTTTGTTGAGTTATTTTGAGGGGACAGCAAATCTACACTATTATACAAGCTGTACACTCACTACTTTACATTGTAGCAAAGTGTATGAGAGAGTGAGAGCGATAACACCAAATTTAACACACCTGCTCCCCATTCACACCTGAGACCTTGCAACACTAATGAGTCACATGACACCGGGGAGGGAAATTGGCTAATTGGGCCCAATTTGGACATCTTCCCTTAGGGGTGTACTCACTGGTTGCCAGCGGTTTAGACATTAATGGTGGTGTGTTGAGTTATATTGAGCGGACAGCAAATTGACACTGTTATACAAGCTGTACACTCACTACTTTACATTGTAGCAATTTACAAAAATGTGAGGGGTTTACTCACTTTTGTGAGATACTGTATTTTAAATAATGTGTAGTGCAATTAGAACAATTGTCAAATGGTTGCTTCAATCACCAGAACATTTAGTGCTAAATTAGGTCCACGAAAGAATGGTATTCTGGACATTTTAAGGCACACTAACTAATGCTGTGTATGATTTCTATGGCCTGCTGGAAATGTGATCATCCTTTGGGAGATTACTGCCATGTTTTTTGGGCATGCCCCAGTATTTCATGTTATTGAGGGGATATTGATTCGGTCATCAATGCAGTAGCAGGAACCTCCAGTGTCCCCTCCCCCAGGATTTGTTTGTCGGTCCTCATTGATGACCTAGTCCCTCTTCTAGGTTTACTACAATTCTATGCCAGAAAGGCAATTACTCTATGTTGGAAAAAACCCTCTCCTCCTTCATTTTGATAATGGTGACAGTTGGTGAAAACCACTTTGCCCATTTACAAAAATACATACTGTATGCTAACAGAGTTTGCTTGAAGAAAGTGTGGGCAAGCTGGTTAAATAGTGCCTCTACTGCTTCAATGCCTGATTCTGCATAATTGATGTTTATTGTAATTCTTCCATCTGGATAGTACACACAACTAGGGGATAGCCCCCAGTGCTGTATTTCACCCTGGTCTGATCCTGGTTGTTCGACCCACTCCATGGGCTTAGTATGTTAACTATTATCTTTGTACAGTGCAAGCCATACACACTTACTGGGCATTATTCTATAGTTTGTTCCACTTGATTATGCTACATTTGTGTTTTTTGTTTTTTTCTCTGGATACTGTGTGCCCTTTAGGTTTTGTTTTAGTTGGTTGGTACACACCTGCATGGGCCGTGCCACTATAGGGTTTTGTACTTTTCGTAAAACCTTCAATGAACAGAAATGATAAAAAAAGAATGCTGTCTATACTGTATATATATATATATATATATACATATTATTGTTTATTTTTTTCTAATTATTAATCAAATTAAAAGTAATTGTACATTTTTATCATATAGATCTATTTTTTTTATATGAAACAATGACATCTTAACTTACCATCAAGTCTGTGCTAACACATGGCACATACAAACAAGCGGATGGTTGGACCTGAACCTGATGGCACAGGAGGCCTAGCTCTGCAAACCTACACTCCCCGGCCACTTTATTAGGTATACCTGTTCAATTGCTTGGTAACACAAATTGCTTGGCAGCCAATCACAAGGCAGCAACTCAGTGCATTTAGGCATCTAGATGTGGTGAAGACCACTTGCTGAAGTTCAAACCGAGCATCAGAATGGGGAAGAAAGGGGATTTAAGTGACTTCGAACAATGCATGGTTGTTGGTGCCAGGCGGGCTGGTCGGAGTAATTCAAAAACTGCTGATCTACTGGGATTTTCACGCACAACCATCTCTGGGGTTTACAGAGAATGGTTTGAAAAAGAGAAAATATCCAGTGAGCGGTGTGTTAACAAAAATGCCTTGTTGATGTCAGAGGAGAATGGGCAGACTGGTACGAGATGATAGAATGGCAGTAACTCAAATAACCACTCGTTACAAACAAGGTATGCAGAATACCAACTCTGAACACACATCACATCGAACCTTGGAGCAGATGGGCTACAGCAGCAGAAGACCACACCGGGTGCCACTCCTGTCAGCTAAGAACAGGAAACTGAGGCTACAATTCACACAGGCTCACCACAATTGGACAATAGAAGATTAGAAAAACCTTGCCTGGTCTGATGAGTCTTAAGTCCGAGTTGCGACATTCAGATGGTAGGGTCAGAAATTGACGTGAACAACATGAAAGCATGGATCCATCCGGCCTAGTTAATGGTTCAGGTTGGTGGTGGTGTAACGGTGTGGGGGATATTTTCTTGGCATACTTTGGCCCCGTTAGTACCAATTGAGCGTTGTTTAAAGGCCACGGCCTACCTGAGTGTTGTTGCTGACCATGTCCATCCCTTAAAGTGGTTGTCAACCTGTGATAAGGCTTACCTGTAGGTTCCCTGCATATTTCCCAAACCTGCATGGTTTAGGAGATATGCAGTGTACTAGATGTGCAAACGTCATTTTGCCACATGCGTAGTAAAGAAACGGCCTCCGTGCCGTTTCTTCACTGAGATCGTGACGTGACTGGCGGCTCCCGCGGCCATGCGTGGGAGTGACGTCACGCGACTCCGGCCAGTCACAGAGCCGCAGTCGCGGCCCCGGAAGGAAGAGGGGCTGAAGATGGACACTGCCTGCACAGGGGACATCGCTGGACGTTGCAGGCTTCGTTTGCAGGTAAGTGACACATAATGGGCTACTATGCAATGTATAGTAGCCCATTATGCTACTACTTTGCAGGGGAATATAGAGGAAAAAACCCCATCAGAGTTTACTTCCTCTTTAATGACTACAGTGTACCTATCTTCTGATGGCTCCTTCCAGCAAGGCAATTCACCATGTCACAAAGCTCAGATCATCTCAAAACTGATTTCTTGACCATGACAATGAGGTCTCTGTACTTTAATGGCTTCCACAGTCACCAGATCTCATCCAACAGAGCACCTTTGGGATGTGGTTTAACAAGAGATTTCTATCATGGATGTGCAGCCGACAAATCTGTAGTAACTGTGTGGTGCTATCATGTCACTATGGACCAAAATCTCTAAAGAATGTTTCCAACACCTTTTTGGATCTATGCCACGAAAAATTAAGTCAGTTCTGAAGGCAAAAGGGGGTTCAACCCGGTACTAGCATGTGTACCTAACAAAGTGGCCAATGAGTGTGAGTTCCAGTAACCTTTTCCCCTCTTTCTGTCAGAGGAGTCTAGAATGATCCATAGACGTGAGACCCACATTGGCTGAATGAGTTGACGATTGAATGGCTGGGTTAGTTGATGTTTAACTTCTATTGTCAGAACATACTGTGACCTTATAGAATAAGAAAATGAATGCATCAACAGAAAGTATGATGTCCATATGGAGTAAGAAGAAGTGAGGAATAAAAGCCTGTACTTCTAAAAATGCTGTATATATTATGATGATTTTATTTATTTATTATTTATTTCAGGTACTTATATAGCGCTGTCAATTTACGCAGTGCTTTACATATTGTACATTCACATCAGTCCCTACCCTCAAGGAGCTTACAATCTAAGGTCCCCATCTCACATTCATACATACTAGGGCCAATTTAGACAGGATCTAATTAACCTACCAGCATGTCTTTGGAGTGATTTAAATGACATGATTTTGGGTTTTATGTTTCCAAATTTTAATTAAAATCCTCATTAGAGTGCCATGTGTTTGTAATTTATAAGATCCCCCATACATACCTATGCACACATTATTTCAGATCATTATAACAAAGTGAATATACTTACTTTAAAGAAGCAAAGCCATGTATATCTTACAATATTTATATTTTTAAAAAGTGATAATCTTTAAAATGACATTTTTGTGTTGGTTGTTTTCTTTGGAAGTTGGCACAAAAAGCAGTTAAAACATGTTTCCTTTATTTTCTTGGTGTGCTATTGTTAATTTTTTTTTTTTTATTAATTACTGTAATTTACAGTGAATTGAAAAATAAAGCATGGTCGAATAATGCAGCACTCTGTCCAGGGTGCTGAACGGGAAACGAACCAACTTCATACAAAGAAAGTGGTCTAGGATTGAAAGCAGTGTGCCATCATCGATAACATGTGCTTACATTAAATATTACAATAATTAGAACAAAAAAAGGTAGAAGATGGTACGCCGCTAAGAATGTATATAGAAGCCTCTTAATGTGAAGTTACGTCTCATTTTAAAACGGTATTAAACCCCAAACCAAAAATATAATATATTGCAGCTTACCAAACATTAGATCCGACTTTTGTTAGATGTACTAGCAGATTTAAATACAGTAACAATTTGAAGCCAGACTCAAGCTCACACTGCAATTACGCACGCAGTTATAGGAGTCTTTTTTTTGTGTGTGTTTTTTTCTTTTGGGATAAAGGTTTTTCATGAATAAATAAAAGGTGATCATTGTAAGCAGTGGAAAATGGTTTGTCTCAACAGTGTTAAATGATTCATTTGCAGGAGAGCTTTTTCTTTTGAAAAACAACTGATTTACTGGCCAGACCACCAGAAGAAAGAAAGCCAAAACACTAATACAGCCACCACATCTAATAATTGGTAAACTGCAATATAATAAATGTTTCCTTTTGGGTTTAACCATGTAACCACTTAAGGACTGGAAGGATTTCCCTCTTAATGACCAGGCCATTTTTTGCGATATGGTACTGTGTCGCTTTAACTGACAATTGCGCAGTCATGCGACGTTGTACCCAAACAAAATTTATGCCCTTTTTTTCCCATAAATAGAGCTTTGTTTTGGTGGTATTTGATCACCTCTGCAGTTTTTATTTGTTGTGCTATAAACAAAAACAAAGCGACAATTATGAAAAAAAAAATATATTTTTTACTTTTTGCTATAATAAATATCCTAAAAAAAAAAATGTAAAAAAACAAATTTCCTCATCAGTTTAGGCCAATATGTATTCTTTTACATATTTTTGGTAAAAAAATTGCAATAAGCGTATATTGATTGGGCAGCCAGGAGCTGGGTATACACACTCTCGGCAATGAAAGACATTTCTGCTATCAGGTTTAATGCTGCTGTTTTCCCTAGTGTTCCAGCTTGCTGATCTGTGACTCTGAAATTACCAAAAGAGAGATGCATTCTGGGAGTTGTAATTTGCTTGTGAGGATTTGCCCCCTGTCTGCAGCTGGAGAAAACTACATCTACCAATGGGCTCTGGGAAGGGAACAGAGGTGCCTCATGGGAGAGACTATTTAAGCAGAGGCTTTGAGTTTTAACGCGCTCTCTGGACCAGCGCGGATCTGTAAGCAGGGAATCTGTTGCGGAAAGTGGCGGAGTCGCAGCCTGCTTTCACAGACTGATCAACTCAGATACCTTACAGGACTTCAGCAAGCAGCCTGAGAGACCTGCCCTGTCGCAAGCAGGGCCTGTTCCTGATCCCTACATGGCGATCGTCCATCCCGCATGGGCGATAGATCCGGGAGAGCTGCGGTGAGAGGCGGCGGAGGCCGATCCTAGGAGTCAGAGACCGGAGTGATCATTATCATCATTTCCATCATCATCATCCCTGTCCTCGTCATCATCATCCGCAGTGGACACAGTATCTGCATCCTCTGTTCCTGTATGGTGAGCAGGTGAAAGCCCATCCTGACAGACATTGTGCTCAGTCTATGGATGGGGGGGGGTTTCCTGCGCTAGGAAAGTCTGATGCTTAAGTTGCGGCAAGCTGCCACTTGAAACGACCAAAATATCGTGTAGTAATGTGTATATAAGTGAGTGGCGCTAAACCGTAATAATTGATGGATATTCAAAAGTGCAAGTGTGTCAAATAATGTGTTTGATCAATACGGCTGCTACAGCCCTGTGTGTAGAAAAGGATTGAACCAGTGTCTGTATACATAAAACAAATAAATAAGTTTATAAACTCAGTAAAATATTGTGATTAAATATAAGTCCTTGTGAAAGTCCTGATTCCAGGTAATGGTGCAAAAAACAAACGTATAAAAAGAAGAACTGTGTGCTATGAATAATAAATAGTGCAATCGTCCCAAAGGGTTGACACGAGAATCCACGATAGTAAAATCCTAGTACAATTGAATGATGATGTCTAACGATATACATCCACAGCGAGCCAGCAGAATAGATATAAAACTCCAAACCTTTCAGAATGGAGGCTTACCAGAAAGGAGGAGAAAAAAGGAGTTTTATATCTATTCTGCTGGCTCGCTGTGGATGTATATCGTTAGACATCATCATTCAATTGTACTAGGATTTTGAATATCCATCAATTATTACGGTTTAGCGCCACTCACTTATATACACATTGTGCTCAGTCTGATTCTTCATACCTGTTAGCATATCTACTATTAGGAAATGCCTATTCAGTAACTTTGGGAGCGGAAGCTAAATACAAGCATTCATATTTCACATTGAGTTGTTGCTACTTGTAATTCCACGGATTTAAGTCAGTAATCACTGTGAAGCTTTCAATGGTCTGCTGCAGAAGGAGTGCTTTATACAAACATATTACATTTCCTTGGGATTTATTTGTTACATCAGCCTTTGTTTGGTATATACCATTTAATCTACAAAACCTAGCTGAAGATCAACTGAACTATCAAGCAAGGAACATTGTACTACAACTACTTCTCTTTCTCTCCCCCACTCAGTGAGCTTATACTACTTTGCCAGTGTTGTTGTTATACAGCTGCATTCACCACATAACTCTCTCAGAGCAGTTTGAATATTGCTGCATTTACTATTTTGGTGTTATACTTGTTTATTTACTGTTTGCTGGTGTTATACCTGTTTTTTCTACTGTTTGCTGGTTTCATGTGAGTGAGCAGTAGAGAGTGGTTTGACACTCCAGGAGTCATTCCCCTGCCCTCCTGTGCCCCACTCCCATGCACAGTATATAGATATACATACATTGGTTGAATATATAGAGTGTACTTTATCATTTACTGTTGTGTGACACCTGTCCAGTTGCGAAAACCATGATGTGCCTAACTTTACCCTGTTAAGTCAAAGTTCTTCATATAATATATTCTTTGAGTAAACATTTCTGATTTATCTCAATTTTGTCTATCCTATTACTGTGTCTTTACTGAAAGGGGAACTAACACTATGGGTAAACTCAGTGTGTCAGAGGTGGCAGAGGACTCACATAGTCAGGAAAACCAGAGGGGGATTGAATTATTTTGCGACCTTCAAGAGGTCAGCGCTACAATTGGTTTGTGCCAAAGTTATAGCGTCTACAAAATAGGGGATAGATTTATGGCATTTTTATTTATTTATTTTACTAGTAATGGCGGCGATCGGCAATTTTTAGCAGGACTGCGACATTGTGGCGGACAGATCGGACACCTAACTGACATTTTTTACACTTTTTTGGGAACAGTGACATTATTTCAGTAATCAGTGCTAAAAATATGCACTGTTATAGTATTAATGACACTGGCAGGGAAGGGGTTAACGCTAGGGGTGATCAAGGGGTTAAATGTGTTCCCTCACTGTGTGTTTTAACTGTGTGGGGGATGGGCTGCCTAGGGAAACACACAGATCCGACTTCCTGCATAGCAGAAAGACAGGATCTGTATGATCTCCCCTGTCAGAACAGAGATCTGCCTTGTTTACACAGGCAGACCCATGTTCTGTCACTGCGGGGAACGATCACAAGTGGCCACCGAGTCCATCGCTGATTGGCTCCCCTGCTGGCCAGTGGGAGCGTGTGCGCACGCCCACGATTCGCGGGAACGAGCCAACCTGCCGCAGTATAATGATGGCGGCTGGTCGGCAAGTGGTTAATACCGCTTTAACATTTTGAATGTCAAAGTATTTCATAATAGCAGACACCACAATATGTGGCTTTCTCTAATTTAATTTAATTTTGCCTGGTTTATCTTTCTTCATGGCAAGTCCCTTATTATTAACTAGAATTATTCTAGTTGCTAGGAAATATGTACTTTACTTTAAAAGGACTATGCCACAGCAGCTCTGATCTCACTCTGAAATCCATATTTACGTCATGAGAAAAGCTTCCCCTTTAAATTACTTTATTGTCTCTATGAAGTATGTTACTGTAGCGCCCCCATAGTATAGGTGCGTTTTTCTAGCAGGGTTTTTGGCTACAAGAGGTAAATTTAGTCAGGCCTGACTGTAGTATGCAGGCCTGAATGTTTTGATCTGGGCTGGGAGGAGAAGCTGATTAGACTTAACAGATGAGGTCACCAGAACCTCCCACTTCTTTCTAGAAACCTGGAGAATGTTTTCTGGTCAGAAAGCTGGGAGGTGGGTGGAGCCATCTGGAGTGTTCTAGGGAGCTCTGACCAATCCCCAAGCAGGGTTGGCAGGGGACAGGACTCCTTAAATACTCAGAGTCAGCCAAATCTGGGAGGAGTAGTATCAGGTGGAAGTCTGGAAATGTAGCAGAGGCGCTGTGGTGCAGGTCCCTACCCAGGAGGTCGCCCCAGTCTGGGGAGGGTGACCTTGGGGCCTGGGAGGTTCAGATGCAGCCAGGAAGGAGAGTGATTCCTGGAGCGGCACAAGAGGAACAGGAGAACAGCGGAGGTGCTTATCCACCACTGCGGTGAGTGACGGTCCCTGGGACTGGAGGAGAAAGTGTTGGAGCAGGCTGGGAGAAGAATGGTGGACAGTCTGTGGGAGCCTTGGGAGACAGTCAAGAGAAAGGAGAGTCACTACCAGAGAGCAGGTCAATGGGACCTGGAAGAGGATGGGCTGGGAGTTGTAGTCCATCAAAGGCCCAGTTAGCACTGAAATACTTTGCTGCACATTCAGGGGCTCGTGATTCCTGGCCTGTAATTGGTGTTCCTGAGGTCCTGCTGAAACAGGGTAGGCCTCGCCATGTGCTAGCCATGGTGAAGAGAAAGGTATAGAGAAGCCTGATAAATTTCCCTTCAGGCTGGAAACTAAGTTCTGAGCTGGAGAGAAGCAAAGGAGCGTAAAGCTGTGAGTTCTGTGTAGTGAGAGAACTGTAAGAGAAACGGTCAGCAAGTGAAGTGCTGGAGAGTTGAGAGGAGCAATAGTCTGCAGAGGGAGAGTCTGCAGTGAAGTGCGCATATACAGGCTTATATATGGGAAGCTTGTACCATAATTCTTGGGGCATCTCACAGTTACCCCTTATCCCCATCCAAGTTATTTCCCCCAAATAAAACAACAAAAACAAGAACTGGCCTGGTCAGGGTCCCTGGATGTGTGATATGGTGCGACTGAGGTCAGCTATCAGGTGAACCACTACTACAAGCCACTTTCAAGGGAGCACATGGCTACATTACATTTAGAGGTGCACAAAGTTACAGTTATGGAATACACAATACTCTTGGTTCCTAAAAGGCTAAGTTCACCTTTAGTAACTTGTTACATATTACACAGAAATTTAGGGTTTAACATGGAACCCGTTACTATACAGCACCTGCCTGCATGCCGATCATCCCCCCCACCTGCTGGCAGCGGGTGGGGGGTTCTTCTCCCTGCACCCACTGTAACAACTTAAAAACAGTGTGGCTCTGCAGGGGATCCGTCAGATTCCTCTGAATAAATGAACCACAAGTCCTGTCTTCCACCGCAGCAGACAGCTTATAGTTCTCAATGAACTGCAAGGACACTGGTGAGTGCTCTCATAGTTCAATTGCCAATTCCTACAGCTTTCAAACAGAAAGTCCATACAGAGGTATGAGCAGAAAGTTGTAGGCAGTGTCTGCAGGAGCCTGGCACTGCACCCGTGATCTGCTGATGCAATACTCTGCAGACTCATGAAAAAATTAAATAAATGCACATTTTTTAAAATAAGTGCATTTTTTATTTTTTGAAAAAGTGAACTAAGCCTTTAACATGGAAAGTTTGCTAGTACAGAGAGATAGGCATCTCAAAAGCCAGGAGCTTGCGAGTCAGGCTGACAATGCTGCTGCTAACTGCAGAGCAGTGTCTTATCATTGTCAGCCTACAACAGGAAGTGCAGTTACTGGCAGGCTCTTTAAGTAAGAAACTTTATAATGAATTCACAAAGAATTACTTGTTTTAGGAAACTGTAGGCATGATACCAAACAGTATTGCACAACTGGGCACGTTGGTGTGTTACAAAAAAGTCCATATTATTTGCTAAATTAGGGTGACCAGACGTCCCCAGTTTCCGGGGACAGTCCCCGGACTCAGGACACTGTCCCCGGATTAAGTCTGTCCCCAGTTTTGTCCCCTGGATTGGATTTGAATTTTGCCGCCCCATCCCTCCCTCCAAGTTTTTTCTCTATCTTATCTTCTTAACATTTGGTAGTCATATCTGAAAAAATTCTAAGGAGTATCTTTTTTTATCTCATGGACGAAATGTGAGAAATAATGTATATACCATACAATCAATCCATGAACACATACCACATACACTGCATAGATCATTTGAGCAAAATATGCTTATAAAAAAGTTTACGTTTGCCAATAAAAAAAAAAAAAAATTCCCCGGATTTAATTTTAAAAATCTGGTCACCTTAATTTTAATGAGCACACATTAATGCACATGTGCTAATGCACTGCAACAGTGTGAATCCAGCCTTGAGGTTTATATGGAGGCTATGGTACCCAGACAATTCCTATTTGTCTTTCCTTGCTACTGCTCTTTTATGGCTCTGAAAATGATTTTTTTTACTGAAACTCAACTAAGAGTAGTGATATACAGAAAATATAATGAAATAGGTTTCTTCTTTTGAACAAATGCATTTTTATAAATACCTACAAGAATATTATGCCTTTATTTATTAGTACCAATGTTGTGAAACCATAACCCAGATGTTCAGTAGGCATGCAGAAATAACTAGCTTTGCTAGAGTGATGCAAGAGGTGCCTTAATACACATGAACTATACCCTATAATACTACAGCGCCACCTGCTGCATAGATAAGTACAATGCATACAGTATATAGTTAGTTTATATGCAATCATGCTGTTCTTCTTTCCAACAAGGCTAACCATAAACACATATGTTTTTTTCCATCATGTCTTTGGGCTAATGGAAAAAAAACTGAACGGATTTCCCCATCCACAAGTAAGGTGGATGGAGGAGTCCTCTCTACTGTGTTATTGTATTCCGGGGGAGTCAACCTCAATTTAATCATGGGCCACATCAGCATTACCGGTTGTATCTATAAGACTAGAGGTCTAGAACACCCCACCCCTCTTCCTTACATCAAATGTCAAGAACCCCCCATCATCAGAAGTCAAGAGTCCCCCAGCCTCCCTTACATCACAGTGCACCTCTTTACCTTGTGCTGCTGCTGGGAAGAAGCTGGGAGCAGAGCTGGGAAGCAAAAAGTGCAGGGTCTGGAGGAGTACCCCAAATGCTGCATAGGGGAGGCAGAGATGAGAGGGTGCTGTTCTCCTTTCTCCTACCAGCTGCAGAGAAGAGGGGGCAGAGACAAGCCTCTCTGTGGCTGCAAGGAGAATTGCATGGTCTTGTAGAGGAGTTCTGTCCTCCTCTCTTCTATCAGCTGCTGAGACAAGGTCAGCGTGGAGATGAGGGGGTGCCACAGCTGCAGGAGAGGGCCACATGAAATGACCTGGCATGCCGAATTCAGCCAGAGGGCCTTGTGTTTGACACGTGTTGTATTCTGCCAGCGAGGACTCCTCAGCTGGCAGGATACACTGATCAGCACTACAACCAGCTAGTGCTGTAGCACTGATCCAAGGGAAAATTTCCAACAACCCAGTTCGAGAGAAGTCATTCATTAGATCAACTTTTCTGGAACAAGAGCAGCCATAAATGGTTTGAAATGTGGGCAGTCCCTGAGAACTGGCTGTATTTTGATCCACCTATGGTCAGATTAAAGATGCCAGAAGGTTATTTCTGCCAAAATGCTTGATCGCCTGCCATTGGAGGGGGACATACAGATCAACCACATTTGACTGGTATTCTCATATTTAAGAAGTTAAAGAGGAACTGCAGTCTGCTCACATAATTTGTAATAAAAACATCTTTGCCATTCTGAAGCTTCCCTCCAACCACTTTGCATATTATGTTATATGTACTGTGATTTTGTACTTGCCAAATATGCTGCAGAAATCTCCTTCCTCTGAGTCTGTATTTAGACAGACACACAGAGGCACACCTCCAGCTCTGCAGCTCTCATTGGCCCTCTTGTGACTCACCCCCCTCCCTTTCTTGGCAAACTCTCACAAGAGTGAGTGAGAGAGCTGTGCATGATGTCATACGCTGAGGCTTTTTTTCCAGACAAGAAACAGAAGGTGGTCTGCATAAGGTGTTTACTTGCAGAAAAAAAAAATGTTTTACTATCCATAATTAAAACAACAAGGGCAGAGGATTTAACAGATGGAAAGATGAAAAAATTGCTGAAGTTCCACTTTTAGCTTATGGAGGCCCTTACAGCTAGAATGAATAATACCATGACTACTTACAAGTGGGTGTGGGATCCATGGGTCTGTTTTGATGCCTCCCTGTAGAACCTGTGTTCTGGTTATTTTCCAGATGCTGTTCCCAGTTGGATGTCATGCCCTCTCTCATTTCTCTCTTTCCTCTTACTTTTTTACCTCTGCCTTCGTTTACAAACTCTCACTCTGAAAATTAGATGAATATTACTCTACATACACGCGGGCATTTAAAAAAAGGAGCTGCAAAGCTAGTACCGACGCCAGGAAAAAATCCACATTAAAAATGTGATTTTATCAGCGTTTTGCATTGGCGTCAATGCGCGTTTTTCCGCGCTAGCTTTTAGCCGTGTTTTTCTGTCTTTTTTTTTAAATCAATGGTTCCCTATGGGAGCCCATTGATTTGAATAGAAGTCGCACCAGAAGTCAGATTATGATCCGACTTGCGGTGCGACTTGTGTGCTGAGGAACTTGAAGGGGAACTCCCGCAAAAAAAAAAAATTATGTGGGGTCCCTCCAAAACCCATACCAGACACTTACCTGAGCACATAGCCCGGCAGGTCAGGATTGGAGGAAGACGAGCGAGCGGCCCTCCCCCCTCCTGGACCATACAAGGCTGCATGGCCTCAACATGGGGGGGGGTGAGTGCTTTGCGCCCCCCACCCCAAAGCATCTTGTCCCCATGTTGATGAGGACAAGGGCCTCTTCTCAACAACCCTGTCTGTTGGTTGTTAGAGTCTGCGGGTGGGGGCTTATCGGAATCTGGAAGCCCCCTTTAACAAGGGGGCCCCCAGATCCCAGCCCCCCACCCTATGTGAATGAGTATGGGGTACATTGTATCCTTACCCATTCACCTAAAAAAAGTGTAAAGAACCCCACACTACACAGGTTTCTAAAGTATTTCATTAAATCAGCTCCAGTGTTAACACCCTATTATGCCTCGGGCCTCGCCCCATGCCAATATAAGTCAATGCACAGCACGGAGCCAGCATTCGTTCGGAAGATTGGGTTGAGTCAACATGGGAAAAAGAACAGAGGGAGCAGACAGTGAAGAAGACCTGGCAAAAGAGCAGAAGAAAGAAGACGCCTCAGAAGAAAGAAGACCCTTCAAAAGAGCAGAAGAAAGAAGAACCCTTCAGAAGAAAGAAAACCCCGCAAAGAGCAAAAGAAAGAAGACGCCGGAGGAGGGAGAAGATCTGGAGAGGGAGAAGACGCCGGAGCTGATTTAATAAAATACTTTAAAAATCTGTGTAGTGGGGTTATTTTTACACTTTTTTTTAGGTGAATGGGTATGGGTACAATGCACCCCATACTCATTTACATAGGATGGGGGGCCGGGATCTGGGGGCCCTCTTGTTAAAGGGGACTTCCAGATTCCGATATGCCCCTGCCCAATCAGTGTCCACCTGATCCATGGGATGTGTCCTCTGATCTCCCATAAAGAGAGGCGTTAGCTTCCATGGTTTAAGAGATATGAGCATTCACTCTAAGGTCAGTGTAGGTTCCCATTGGTAACGGGGTACTTTGCAGCAGTCAATGGGCTTAAGCACTTCATGGCCATTCAGTGTGACCAAACCCCCGTATTTTTGCATTTTTTGCTACATACGTTTTAGATGCTTTTAAAATAGCCTGACAGGAGTATGTATCATGTGTGCGCTGTAACTTTTATACAATTTTTGTCTGTTGGTCGTTACGAGCAGCACCATGCGTTTGGCAGGGTGTTCCCCCCAAATATCTAGTTCTCTTGTTAAAGGGGACTTCCAGATTCTGATATGCCCCTGCCCGCAGACCCTGACAACCAGGGTTGTTGGGAAGAGGCCCTTGTCCTCATCAACATGGGGGCAAGGTGCTTTGGGGTGGGGGGGCTGCCCCAAAGCGCCCATCCCCCCATGTTGAGGGCATGCGGCCTGGTATGGTCTAAGACGGACGCTCGCTCACCCCCCCCCCCTTTCCTGACCTGCTGGGCTGCATGCTGGGATAAGGGTCTGGCATGGATTTTGGGGGGGACCCCACGCCATTTTTTTTTTTTCATTTTTGTGGGGGTTCCCCTTCAAGATCCTCAGCACACAAGTCGCACCGCAAGTCTGATCATCATGATCCAACTTCTATTCAAATCAATGGGCTCCCATAGGGAACCATTGATTTTGAATAGAGACAGAGAAATGCCTAATGACGCTACAATGTTAAGCCGCGTTTTTGAGCTTTTACCAGCATCAGCGTCAAAACAGCTCTAGCGCTGGAGCCTCAGAATGTGCTGGTCCTGGGGTTTTTTTGGAGCTTAAAAATGCCTATGCCACTTACAGCTCAAAAACGTCTCTGTGTGTATGAGGCCATTGAGTAACATGGAGAGGCACTTTTAAGCTGTAAAAAAAGCTCAAAAGCGCAGTTTTAAATACGTCCGTGTGTATGAGGCCTTACAATTCATCTATCCTGCTGTTTTTAGCCTTGAACACCAGTTGGCTATATTTCTCCTTCTGGCATATAGCCAAGGCTCAGGCAGTAAATTGCTGGTTTTATTTCATTCACTAATTGTGACCTCCTGTGTCCCAATTTTCTCTTTTTTTTCTGGGGGGGGGGGGGGGGGGG
>BLSH010080519.1:1500300-1528179 GCA_018402905.1 Glandirana rugosa
CAAAATGCAAGTGCCAAATTTTTACTGTTATTTTGCTCGATATGTGTTTTTTTTTTTTTTTTTAGCTGTACATTCACTGTATATAGCTGGGTGCTAAGAAGTGGGCCGGGAAGCCGGCCACCGCGTCCTTAACAACTGATGAGTTCCCCACTGACAGCTGAATGTTGAAAAAAGAATTGCCGGCAATAAAAAAATTGTGAAGAAAAATGGCGTGTGGTCCCCCCCCCATGTCCATACCAGGCCCTTCGGGTCTAGTATGGATTCGGAGGGGACCCCCATGCCAAAATTTTTTCAAAAATTGGCAAGGGGCCCCCCCCAAAATCCATACCAGACCCTTATCTGAACATGCAACCCAGTAGATCAGGAAAGGGAGGGGACGAGCGAGTGCCCCACCCCCCTCCTGGAACCATACCAGGCCACATGCCCTCAACATGGGGGGGTGGGTGCCCACCCCAAAGAACCATGCCCCCATGTTGATGGGGACAAGGGCCTCTTTTCGACAACTCTGGCCGGTGGTTATCGGGGTCTTATCAAAATCCAGAAGCCCCCTTTAACAAGGGGGCCTCCCCCCTATGTAAATGAGTATGGGGTACATTGTACCCCTACCCATTCACCAAAAAAAAGTAGTGTTGTGTGACAAAAGACAATAGACAGTTTTTGACAAGTCCTTTATTAAAAATGTCTTCTTCTTCCCCCGCTTCTTCCTCCTCCGGGCTTCTCCATCTCCTGCTCCTTTCTTTTTGGGGGGGACCCCACACCATTTTTTTACATTTTGGCGTGGATTGTCCCCTCCAAATCCATACCAGACCCAAAGGGCCTGGTGTGGACCTAAGGGGGGACCCCACGCCGTTTGTATCACGTTTTTTTTTCACGTTTTTATTTTCCGACAATTCTTTTTTTCTACATTCAGCTGTCAGCGGAGAACCCCGCTGACAGCTGATGACTCATCGGTTGTTAAGGACGCAGTGGCTGGCTTCCCGCCACGTTTCTTAGCAACCGGCTATATACAGTGAATGTAAAAAAACCTGGTAAAAACACGGGTTAAAACACATGGAAAGTATAGCAAAAAGCACTGCAGAAACGCTCAAAAACAACATGCATAGATGTGAATCAAGCCTTATCCCACCCAGTGTCAGTTAGTGTCAGATTGCCCACCGCACTGTCACAGTCCCACTATAAGTCACTGATTACTGCTATTACATAATTCGTAAATGCTATAACTTTCACACAAACCAATCAATATACACTTAGGCCTGCGTTTTCAGTTTTACAGAAACATGATACAGTACATTTAACATGATTTCCTATGGATGTAGTTCACATCTATGCATTTCATGGAAAACGCCAGGGATTTTTTTTCTGGTTTTTGGTTCCATAGACTTCAATGGATCAAAAATGTGTATTGAAAAACACAAAACACACCTGAAATATGCAAACTGCCAACTGCTTAGGTGTGAATCAAGCCTTATTGAGCTTTTTCTTGTTTACTAAAAACATGTAGCAGAATACTTTTTGGCCTAAATTTATGAAGAAATTTGATTTCTAAAGATGTTGTTTATTGGATATGTTTTATAGCAGAAAGTAAAAAATATATATATTTTTTAAAACTTTTTTTCTTGTTTATATCATAAAAAATAAAAAACCCAGTGGTAAACAAATACCACCAAAAGAAAACTCTATTTGAAAAAAATCATATACTGTACATTTCATTTGCATACATGACAGTGCAGCACAGTGGTGCAGTGGTTAGCACTTTCGCCTGGCAACAAAAGGGTCGCCAATTTGAATCCCAACCACGACACTACCTGCCTGGAGTTTGCATGTTCTCCCTGTGCCTGCGTGGGTTTCCTCCGGGTACTCCGGTTTCCTCCGGCCCTAGTATATGTATGAATGAATGTGAGTTAGAGACCTTAGATTGTAAGCTCCTTGGGGGTAAGGACTGATGTGAATGTACAATGTATGTGTAAAGCGCTGTGTAAATTGACGGCACTATATAAGTACCTGAAATAAATAAAATAAAAATAAATAAACGTATTTGCCAGTTAACCACTTGCTGACCGCCGATCGGCATCTGACAGCGGCAAGGTGGCTCTATTGCGCAAAACGCCGTCATCTGACGGCGGCTGCGGGATCGAGCCTAGTGAGCTCACTGTTTTCGGGGAGGGCAAGGGAGCGGGTGCGGTGCAGTCGATCTCCGCCGGTCACCCGCGATGCCCCCCCGGAGTGAAAGAACGGAGGTCCGTGTAAGTAAACACGGACCTCCGTTCTGTGAGGGGGGAAGGGCTGTGATCACAGCCTTCCTCTACATGGAGGCTGTGACCACTTCCCTTCCCCAGCTAGGGCAGCCCATATACAGTTAGAACACGCCCAGGGAACATAGTTAACCCTTAGAGCGCCCCCTGCAGGTTAACTTCTTCACTGCCAATGGCATTTACACAGTAATCAGTGCATTTTTATAGCACTGATCGCTGTATAAATGCCAATGGTCCCAAAAAAGTGTCAAAATGTTCCGACATGTCCGCTGAAATATCGCAGTACCGCAAAAAAATTGCAGATCGCCGCCATTACTAGTAAAAAAATAAAAAATAAAAACCCCAGAAATGAATTCTTATCATCCGTAAACGTGACCACTTTTGCGCAAACCAATCAATAAATGCCGATTGCGATTTTTTTTATCACAAATATGAGGAAGAATATAAATTGGCCAAAACCGATGAAAAAAAAATGTTTTTTATATTTTTTTTTGGATTTGTATTGTAGCAAAAGTAAGAAATTAGTTTTTTTTTTTGCAAAATTGTCGCTCTTCTTTTGTTTATAGCAGTGATCAGAAATGACGCAGCGGTGATCAAATACCACCAAAAGAAAGCTCTATTTGTGGGAAAAAAAGGACGCAAATTTCGTTTGGGTACAACGTCGCCGACCGCGCAATTGTCAGTTAAAGTGACGCAGTGCCGAATCGCAAAAAGGGCTCCGGTCCTAAAGTGTCAAATCCTTCCGGGGCTGAAGTGGTTAAAGTAGCGCAGTGCCGAATAGCAAAAAATTGCCTGGTCATGAATGGGGTAAAACCTTCCAGAGCTGAAGTGGTTAACTGATTATAAGTATTAGCAGGAGTTTGGCTTCAATTTGTTAGTGTATCTAAATCCGCTAGTAGATATAACACTCCCCTTCCCCCGGACTGACAAAGCTGCTGTCCAGATCTGCCCCCCCCCCCGTGCTCCTTCATCCAGAGCATTGCGTGAGGGCACTGAAATATAGGAGGCTTGTTACTGGCCAGATCACCAGGTGAAAACAGAGTGAAAAAAGCTTAAAAAAGTAAACTAATGCAGCCACCGCATCTAATGGTTGGTAAGCTGCAATAATTTACATTTTTGGTTTTAGGTTTAAGGATGGTGTAAGGTTCACCTTTACCATTTTTTTTCTGTGAAGGTGATCAAACACTTTAAAGTGATTCTAAAGGAAAGTTTTTTTTTCTAAATACTTACCTGCTCTGTGCAATTGTTTTGGACAGAGCAGCCCCAATCCTCTTTTTTTTGGGCCCCCCACCAGCGGTTCTGCCTCCTCCCCCCTGCCAAGTGCCCCCAATAGCAGGCCTTTTGCTATGGGGACACTAGAGCAGGTTCGCTCCCGAGCCATGCTCTGTGTGCCCATTCACACACAGAGCATGGCTCGGCCCTATCCCCACTTTTTTCTCATTGGCTCACTGGCTTTAAATGACAGCAGCCAATGTCAGATCAATGGGGAGGAGATAAGTATATGGGGATTTGAGTTCTATTGTATGATATATATCCTCTCATAGTTTAACACTGCAGTTTCACAGAAAGAAATGCTACTAGACATACATATTGGGGGCGTACGCAACCTATTGCATCAGGGTGTGCACTCCAAATGTATTAAAACATGGACGGTGTTAGCAGGCAGTGGACTTTTCTGTAGGGCCGAGGTTATCGTCAGTAGGGCAGTGGACAGTGTCCGTTTTTCATTTCTATTATTTTATTTTATTACTTTTTTTTTTACAATTTTTTTAGGAGCCCCATCAGGGGGAATCTGCGCTGCACGGGGTGATTAGGGTGTGCCCAGGCACACCCCCCCCGCGCACGTCTATGTTGGGGGGATCAACAAAGGGAAATACATAATTGTTTAGTCTATTGGTGCATTTTCTGTGCTCCAAATCAACACAACTTATATGTGTTGTTGCCCCCAGCCACATCAAATCACTTTAAAAATGATATTACGTTTCTATTATTGTCTGATAGCGTGCGCCCAAATAATCAAGCACTTGTGCCACTGTACCAAATTAAAAATTATTCTAACATGTGCCCCATTACCACAGTTGTGTGAATACTGTAGTGGGGAGAGGTATATAGTGAGGAGCAGCACTGCACAAGGGAGAGGAGAGATAGATGTGTATAGATGGACATTGCATCACTATCATGCACCATATTAAACAGTTGCCGACCGCCTGCCGTGGATTGACGGCGGCAACTTGGCTCGATATCGCCATCACCTGACGGCGGCTGCGAGAGCGCGGATTTTGAGCGTGCGCATGCCGCTGGAGGCACGCTCGCGCACTCACTGTGTAGAGGGAGAGCCAGGGAGCGGGTAGGGCGGACTCGATGTCTGCCGGTTACCCACGATCGCTCCCCCGCAGTGGCAGAACGATGATCCGTGTATGTAAACACACTGATCTCTGTTCTGACAGGGGGGCAGGAGTGTGATCATATGCTTCCTGTATATGGGAGCAATGATCACTCTCCTCCCCCAGTCAGCCCAGCCCCCATACAGTTAGTAACACATCCCAGGGAACACAGTTAACCCTAGTGTTAACCCCTTCTCTGCCAGTGACATTTACTCAGTAATCAGTGCATTTTCATAGCACTGATCGCTGTATAAATGCCAATGTTCCCAAAAAAGTGTGAAAAGTGTCCGACATGTCCACTGCAATGTCGCAGTCCCGCTAAAAATCGCAGATTGCTGCCATTACTAGTAAAAAAAAAAAAATAAATAAAAACCTCATAAATTAATTCTCATAGTTTGTAAACGCGGCAACTTTTGCACAAACCAATCAATATATGCCGATTGTGATTTTTTTTTACCAAAAATATGGGGAAGAATATATATCGGCCAAAACTGATGAATAAATTATTTTTTTTATATATTTTTTTTTGGATATGTATTTTAGCAAAAAGCAGGAAATATTTTTTTTTTCAAAATTGTCGCTCTTTTTTTGTTTATAGCGGTGATCAGAAATGACGCAGCGTTGATCAAATACCACCAAAAGAAAGCTCTATTTGTGGGAAAAAAAGGACGTCAATTTTGTTTGGGTACAACGTCCCACGACCGTGCAATTGTCAGTTAAAATGACGCAGCGCCGTATCGCAAAAAGTGCTGTGGTCATAAAGGGGGAGAACCCTTCCGGGGCTGCAGTGGTTAACAAATTGTCGCACGACACCTTTTTATTTAGGAATTTTTTTCTTCATGTGCCAATCTTTGTTAACCCTCCTGATTGTGTGTACACTACCACTTACGTAAGGCCACAGAAAGTAGTAACTCGCAATTAATGAGAAATGCCTGAAGAAATGTAGCATCTGCTTTAAAAAAATGTGCTTTGAAAGGTTACACGTCAGTGCAATCCTTCTCCTTGGGTTAACCCTCTTTTGTTATTGAATCTCAGGCTTGCAGCCGGAAACTTTCAGATAATCCCCACCTCCCTCTAATTGGTGAACTTTTAGCTGCTGGCCTTTACATACCCAGATAAAGAAAAACCTAAATAATAACCTTTTAGTCACAGACATAATCTGCTAGCTACTCTAGTACTGTGACATAGTTTGTTGTCCTGCTCACATACCAACTGCTGCGTACACCTTTGCACACACCCTGCTCGTCTCGCAGTCTTCTCAACTTTTCTAGGAGGCAGCAATGAAAGGGTGTCCCAGGATCAGCTCTGGTTTCATATGCACTTCTCACACCTGTGTGCAAACCGCTGGCGTCCCATGTGACTGTCACAGCCTCAGGTGACAGGTGAGCGTCTCCATCCCTCCCCTAGTCCTCCTCCAGCCCCAGGGTTCAGGCAGACCTCCACCCCCCATCTCAGCCTGGCCTCGCCACTGTGGCCCCAAGTCTCTGATTCTCTGTGAAGTCACACCAAGTGCCCCCCTGTCAGTATGTCATCGCCAACTGTGGAACCCCTTCCTAGCAAGAAGCAGGGACTGAAGAAACGACTGCTGAGGTTCTTCTCCAGAAGCGAGGGAAATTTAAAGGAAAAAGTCAGGAGCCGCAGTGAGGGGGACAAGAGCCCTGCTGGGGACAGTCACGTGGAGAAGAAGATCAGGAGCAGCTGGAGCGAGAAGAGGGGGAGGAAGGACAGGTAAGGGGGTACACCCTGGGACCATGCTGCTACAGGCTCTGCATAGATACTAGGCATGTGCATGACAAAAAAATGTGTTTCGTTTTGATTCGTTAATCTAGATATTTCGTTTTGTTAAATTCGGATGATTCGTTCGATTCATATTCGGGATTCGTATTCAAAATTTTTTGAACTTTCTTTGAATTTACCATTTCTTTTCGATTCAAAAAAACGTTTGAATCAATACATTTCGAATGGGTTGAATTGAAAACTTTTGATTTTTCATTTTTATATTCCAATGTGACCAAGTGAACAAACAAAAGAAAAATCTTTATCAAATAATTACGACTCTTTAAAGGCCGATTCACACAGGGATGAGGCGAGTAAGGAGATTACTTCTCTGTAATAGAAGTCAATGCAAGTCGCCTAAAGTCGCAGTACAGGAACAGGAACCTTTTTTCTAAGTCAAAGCGACTTGAGTCGCTCCTACTAGAACAGTTCCATAGTTCTGCATGGAGCGACTCAAGTCCCCTGACAAGTCGCGGCAGTGTGAACCGGCTCTATATCATCTTTGGCTTAACTAAAACTGCATTATTTTGAAATGGTATTCTAATAACACTCACAGTCTTTGATTTCGGCAATATGTGTAGCATTCAACTGAAGTTCGATTCAAATTTCAGTCCGAATTTTCGACATTTGGACTAATTTTGTTTTGTTATTTGGAGCATTTGGTAAAATTTGTTTATATTGTAATGTAGGTATTCAGATATATCCGAATCTCCGAATAATGAAAATTCGTCCAAATATTAATTTGGATAGAAACAAACCGCACATGTCTAATAGATACAGCTGCATAGCATTACACTGAAATGATAGCATTCCATCATCTTGTTCAAAGCTGGCCATACACCAGTAAAATTTTGTTTAAAAAATTGTTTTCCGAACTTTTGTTTGATTTTTAATAGTTAATGGGGTCAAATCAACAATGACCATAGTGACGAGGAATATTGAAAGATAAGGATGGAAAAAGGTTCTTGAATTTGCATAATTCTAAATGTGGATGAGGTTTTCATTCAGGAAAATGGTACTTATTGTAATGTGTATGTGCATTCCAAAATCAAACATAGAATTCAAAACATTGGCATGGCAATTAAATAAAAAAAATTCAGGTTTCTCATGCAAAATATGTTGAGTCTATAATGGTACTATAGTATGCTCTTTTGAATTTCCATATAAACTTTGAAGTCAATTTTACTGGTGAGTGGCCAGCTTAAGATCACTTAGGGACCATTGTTCCATAGAAGCTAGGACATACCGTATAATTCTCCAACAGCAAGAGAATGACTAGCTTCTGTTTGGTATAGAATATTAATATACTATGCAAACAATGAAGTGATAAAAACATGTTATGGCTGAGCCACCTGTCTCCTTGTGCAAATACAAGATTGCTTAACGACTTCCATAAAAACTTAGGCTTATAGTTCTTCATCATCAGAAATCATCAGAAAAGCAAATAGCCTCCATTTGGAGTTGTAAATAAATATAATTTACAGAACAATTGTGATAAACTCATATTATGACTGAACCATCATACTATATAAACTTCAAAACACATTGGAATCTATAGTTCTTAAACAGTTTAGAAAAACAACTAGCCTTCGGCTATTATGGCACAGCCATGCTCAACCAGAGTACCCTAAGGTTCCTCCAGTGGTTCCTAAAGGGCTCTAGAAACCGTCCGACATTCAGCTCTTGTGTACAGCAGCTGGTCGGACAGAAGCCAGCTGACTTCTGTTGAAGGAGCATGTCCGAAAAAGGTTTGCCGATCAGCATCAGCCAATGGCTGAGAGCACTGCCCGGTGTGTTCTGGCAGGGGGAAGATCCCTGCACTAATATTGGTTCGTTAGTACAGCAGCTCCTCGTTTCATTCAGCCCGCTGGGTTGAATGGAATAAAACTGTTAGTGTGTACCAGGCTTAAGGGTTCCTTTAACTGTGGCTGATTGACCTTCCATATGATGGTGCCTACATAGTTCCATGTCCAACACCACTTGGAAGAGTCAGCTGCCAGACAGGGATGATCTTGATGAGTGGTCTGTAAGAATGATATTATGCCCACCACTGTAATGGAAGTATTCTTCTAGGGTTGCCACCTCATCCCTTTAAACCCGAACTCATATGAATTACACAGGTTCTGAGGCTAATTTAATGCAGATAAGGCACCAAGTGAGTTTAATTACCACCTTAATCAGCCACAGAACCTGTGTAATTCATATGTGTTCGGTTTTAAAGGGATGAGGCGGCAACCGTATATTCTTCACCAAACTAAGAGACATTTTCCCAATGGCTCCTGAATAATTTAGGGGTTCTCTGAGGCCTGGAAATCATTGTAAGGGTTCCTCTGGGGTAAAAAGGTTATGAAAGGCTGTTATAGAATATAAACATGCTATAACATCCATTTTTGGGAATATGGGATACCATCACTTTTTCCTTAGAAAGAGAAATACATGTCTATTATATTGAATTATTTTCCGATATATTTATCATATCTGTTTACGAAAGATGGGTATATCTTTTCATTTTTATATTTCTGCTGAACAAACAGGATAAAGGGTAAAATGTGTAAAGATTTGAAGAAAGATAGTATACTTTTAATGATGCTCTATAATCTCACTCATATTTTTGGGAGGGGATATTTAATCCAAAACAAAAATTTTTATGTAGGGCATGCTTGTAGTTGTTTAGAAACAGGAGACACTAGTGCGTCTTGCTAATACAGGTAGTTGTACAGCGACACATGAGATTCCATTAAGACATGTAAGCACGTATACCTGCAGGAACCGGAAAGAAGCCTACATTCTTGAGTTTGGTAGTTTTCATCATTTTCTTTTCTGTTTCTAAATTATTATATCCATAATCCTTCTTTTCTTTCTGATGAGTTTAATTGTTCTATATGGAGGATGGAAATGTGAATAAGAAGGAAGGATTTCATTTATATAACTGTGCCATTCTCCCGTCTCTGCTATTTATTTAAAGAGCCTGGTTTTTTAGCATTGGTACAGTTCTTAAAACACAACCAAAAGAATGAGATTTGGCATCTGGTTGCCTTCCAATGTCATAGATAAATTGGTCTAGTAGCAACGCTGCTGAAATGCCAAAAGGTGCATAGTAGTATTATTACAAAGAACAGGAAAAAAATTGCTAGTGAGGGGGGATTGAAGCAAATCTGTTGTTTTGCATTTACTGAAAGGGTGGTTGATGATTGGAATAAACTACCAACAGAGGTTGTGAGACAGTCAACAGTAAATGGCTTCAAACATGCTTGGGATAAACATAAATCTATAGTCAGACAACAAGGTTAATGTAAAAAAAAAAAAAAAATTAAAAATAAATAAATAAATAAATAAATAAAAAGGGGCAGACTCGATGGACTACTCAGCATTTTTCTGCTGTCACTTTTCTATGTTTCTATAGACAAAATATAGACTTGCTTTGGGGCTCATTCACTCTCCCCCCGTTCCCATGCATTGTGTTAATGCACATATATTAGATAAGATTTGTCATCAGCACACCAACAGGCTTGTTTCAAAGTGAAAAGCTCTTCTTTATTGCATGATCGCATTGAAAGACAGTGGTTCAAGACCGCACCGGTACCCTTCATCACAGGGCCCCTGCACTGTCCCGAAATGCTGATCAGTAGGGAGTTGTTGCAACACCCTCTTAACCATATAGGTAAGTAGACCGCGCAGAAGGAATACTCCAATGGATCATCTTCCCCCATCACATAGGGTGCTGGCTCAGTATGTGAAATCCAAGTAACTCAATAAATGCCCGGATGGCTGCACTCCAATTAGAAGTCTTTATTAGGCCTCATGTACACTGCTGCTGGTAAATGGACGTTTAGGGCATTTTTTTCAGCTGCCCCTGAACTCTCCTCTATGTTATCTTATCAGTACATGTACACAGGGTCGTTTACAGTAGTTTCTAGGAAGTTGAGGTTATAGGCTTTTTTTGGAAAGCAAAAAAATGCGTTCGGATGGAAGTTCAGAGGCATTTGAAACGCCAAATGCCTGTAACAGCTTGTAAACCCCCCCAAAATGCAGTAACTCGCCTTTAGCAGCGTTTCGTTTAGGGGCGTTTGTCATTTAAAAAAAAAAAAAATGTTTCTAGACACAAAAACCCGGCTAAACTGCCATTTTTAAGCGTCAGTTTCTAGCTGTAAAAAAAAAACGTTCAGGAAAGGTTGAAAAAGCGCCCCGTGTACATTAAGCCTTAAGGATTCTGTCCATACAGCATAACGGATAAAAGGTGCAACGACTAACGCATTTCACACCACCGTACAGGTGCTCAATCATAGCCATTGTAAGTGCACAACATATATATATATATATATATATATATATATATTTGCAAGTATTGCAAACATTAAATAGTTGTGTAGGTTCCTGCCCACATTATGAGATGGAATCAGATTGGAAGCACTCGCCAAGACGAGCACAGTTGACATCAAGATAAATTTCAGATCACCATGATCTCTGCTTAGTAAACCTCCACTGGCTGAGTGGCCTAACCTACGCAGACAAAAAAGAAAGTAAAAATAAAGATGAAAATTTAACAAACTAGCTAAAAGCAACAAGAAAAGTCTAAAATGTGTGCAGATTGCACAATGCCCACCCCCCTATAGAACATGTAGCATCAATTAGAATTATTGGTTTTCTCTTACAATCGGCAGACATCTAAAACTAGCGTGGCCAAGTCATACATGTCACAACCCCCACCTCGTCCCCTCAAACCCTATAAAGAGGGAAGGATAGAGAGGGGAATGGGGGGGAGGGGATTAAAGGGAGAAGAAAACCCTTCTGGTTCAAAACGGACCCCCACTGAATTGGTGTGAAAAACTAAACATAAGTGTGAACATATAAACCGTCAAGTTTAAATAAAACTGACGGAAATCATGTAAGCACGGTCACACAGGCCCACCTATGCACATATAGATTCATAGTACTGTTCATCCATAAAAGTGGGAAACAACCCATTCAAAGTTTAATCCCGCCGGCTTCCTGGTGTTGAAATAGAAGATCCAATACACTTCTCTTTTTAAATCTGTCAATGCCCTTGATAGGTGAAACAATTTTCTCGACTGCCTGGATAACCAAACTGGATACATTCTTTTGGTGTTTGTCGTTCCAATGTCTAGTCATATAATTGATTCCCCTATGGTGTGAAAAAGGAATATGCTCCATTAATGCCCATATGTTAAAGTGTTTGTTACCCCAATGTTTCATATTCCTGATATGTGCCTGTTTTACCACTTTCCTATTTCAAACTAACCATGCTAGGCATGAGAGCACATTCATCCCAGAATGGTCAGTTTCTGGCTGTGCTGGGAGCTTAGCCTGCCTGTCCTTCAATGGACACACTTGTGCTGACACACCCCTCTAAACAGCCATCCATTGGGAAGATCAGTGTCCTGTTCTTTCTCCGCCTCTTGCTGACTGCCCCCCTGCAGTCTCTAAGCCCTTTATGCAGCAGAGAACAAAGGTCATGTGATATATACTGTATATACACACACAAATATTTTGCGTTGAGCGTTAATGTGCATTGCATTATGGTAGCCTAATCATTTTGAATCGGCCATCAATGCACCGGAATAGAAAAAAAATGGTCAGCATTTTTTCCAAAACAGCGCACCCCAATGCATATAAATGCATTACACTACATTGTGGTGCACTGCAATAAATGTTCTATGGAGCTGTGATGTCTTAATGAGTTGGGGTGACATTCAAATTGAATGGCACAGCGAAATGTTAAAGCACATAACACATGTTGTGGTAACACGCAAATTGACTCACCCATTACTACATGGCTTCTGATCAGAAACATGTGTTTCCACCCTTAAAGCGAATCTGAACTTTGCCAATGCAGGCAGTGCTGGATTTATAAGGGGACAAAAGGGGAAATTGCCCTGGGCCCCCCTGCCAGAGGGGGCCCCAGGCTTCCTTTATCAAAAAAATAACTATATTTTTCCTTGGGACTCCAGTAGTGGGTTTGTTGAAGAAATTGTCCAGTTTGCAGCCTCTACCAAGCTCATGTCTCACTCCATCTCAACAGGCAGTTTTATGACATTATGAAGGGCTTGCTGATACCATGTCAGGTGTTAACCCCTTCAACCCCAAAAGGATTTACCCCCTTCCTGACCAGAGCACTTTTTGCGATTCGGCACTGCATTACTTTAACTGACAATTGTGTGGTCGTGCAACGTTGTACCCAAACAAAATTGTCGTCTTTTTTTCCCCACAAATAGAGCTGTCTTTTGGTGGTATTTGATCACCTTTGCGTTTTTTATTTTTTGCGCTATGAACAAAAAAAAGAGCGACAATTTTGAAAAAAAACTCTTTTTTTTAAATTTTGCTATAATACATATCCAAAAAAAATATTTATTCATCAGTTTAGGCCGATATATATACTTCTACATATTTTTGGTAAAAATAAAAAAAAAATCACAATAGGCATATATTGATTGGGTTGCGCAAAAGTTATCACATCTACAAACTATGGGAATAGATTTATGGCGTTTCTATTATTATTTATTTTTTTTACTAGTAATTGCGTCAATCTGTGATTTTTATCGGTACTGCTATACTGCCGTGGACAGATCGGACACTTTTGATACTTGTTTTTGGGACTATTGACATTTATACAGCGATCAGAGCTAAAAATAATCACCGATTGCTGTATAAATGTCACTGGCAGGGAAGGGGTTAAACTGTAGGGGGCGATCAAGGGGTTAACTGTGTTCTCTCACTGTGTTCTAACTGTGTGGGGGCTGGGCTGGCAGGGGCATGAGAGATCTAACTGTTCCCAGTTACAGGGAACAGTAGATCTGTGACATGTCCCCTGATAGAACGGGGAACCGCCATGTTTACATCGGCAATTCCCAGTTCTGGCTCTGTAGTAGGCGATCGCAGGTCGCCGGCGGACATCGAGTCCGCCCGACCCACAGGCTCACCTGCAAACCGCGCACGCGTGACCGACGTACAATGACGGCAGTTTGCGCAGCCAAGGCAAGCTGCCACAGTACAACTGCGACAGCTGGTCAGCAAGTGGTTAACTTAGCTCTCAGAATATATTTGAGCATGATGGTCACTATTTGTTCAGCAGAAAGGTCGTTTATACAAATTGGCACGAATAAAGAATTATTTGTGAACCAAGATGACCCATGAAAGACTAAGGCTCCATGCACACTGGGCTCAAAAAAAACTCCAGTTCCCTTGGCAGAAAAAGCGCTCATAGAGGGCATTTTTGTATAAAGTTTAGACGAGTTTAGGAGAGTTTTGTGTTATTTCTGCCAGAAAGCTCCAATCAGAAACGTAAACCAGAATGTTTTTTTTCCTGCCTCTAAACGTTGAGCTCAAAATATGCCTGTAATCGTCCTAATATGCATGGACACATACGATAACATTGAGCTGCTTCTATAGGCAGAACACAACTCCTGTAGAAGCAGCCATTTTTAAGCCAATGTGCATGGAGCCTAAGAGCTCTGTGCCTACCGGCTGTGGAAAACAGTGGCCTCAAGAATATGACACAGTTTGAGGAGTTGGGCAGCCCATAGATTATGATATTTTCTTTCCTTACATCAAAGGAAAGAAAATAGCTTGATTCCTTCATCAACGCAGTCAGTGTTCATGGGGAGGGGCACGGGGAGCCTTCCTGGCCGGCAGAACACAATGATTACTACTAGTGGCTATAGCCGTCGGAGTAATCACATGTAAAAAAAATCTGACAGGCTGGTTGTACCATAGTCAATTGGTGGATCGAATTGGGTACCACCAGCCTGCCCATAGATGGATCAAATCTCAGCTGGTCCCTGCTGAACATCTATGGCTGGCATCTATGGCTGGAATCTATGGCCGGCTTAAGTTAAAGATTTTGCAGATGCTAAGTGAAGGAAGAAAGATTTTTTATAAAATATTTTAGTGTGATTCATAACTGTGATGTATGATTTTCCAGTTCCAATTACTTGTGTAATGTGTACACTTACAGTCAATAAAATTGAGAAAAAAAAAAATCACACAACTATCGTCTTCAGAACTTAACCTATATATTTTTTTTAAACAAATACGGTCTATAATTTGAGGCGCCATCTACTTTTAGGTAGGTGCTTAGAAAGAGATTTTTGTGTTAGGTGAGGTAAATTTAGTCACCGCTGACTGGAAGTTTGTTTTGATTCTGGGTCAGGGAGTGGCTCTGGTAGTGGCTGGTGACTCGCAGGTGGTGACACCTCTTGGTTACCTCCCCTTTGCTTCTAGAAGTTTCTAGAAGGAAGGAGGGGGAAGAGAGGAGGGGCTGCCTGGGGTGTTTGGGGAACCCTGACCAATCACCAACTCTGGATTGGCAGGGGGCAGGCTTCCTCAAATACCTGGGGATCAACCCAGGTGGGACGAGAGTTTTGGTGGTAGAGATGGAGATGGAGTAGTACAGAGGCTGTCGGGGGCCTTGAGGGAGCCCCCAGTCTGGGGGGTGGTGACTTCGGCCTTGGGCTCAAGTGCATCCAAGAGGATAGTGAGATCCTGGAACAGAGGCACAAGGGAGAGAGCAAGTGGAGGACAGCAGGAGAGAGTACTGCCAGGAAGATCTCCAGGAGAGGAACTACAAGTGTTGTCAGGTGTCGGTGAGTGATCCACAGCCTGGGAAGCTGGAAGAGAGCAGATTGGGGTGAGAGACAGTCTGAGAAGGGTAAAGTAGTGGTGCAGCACTAAAATCAGAGTCCCAAGAAAAAACAGTTCATCAGAAAAGAGTGAATGGGGAACTCCTCAGGGGATCATGCTTAGGTTAGTTGGAAGACCGTCACCAACACCCTCACACGCTGCCTCTTACCGGCTTGATGTGACCCCCACAACAGAGGTGTAATGAGCCTTACAGATCACATAAAGAATTCCTGGAACTGGACAAAGTAGGGAGTTCTCCACAATAGAAGTGTTGCGCTGATAAAACGTTCCGCTCACTCCCAGCACCGAGGACACTCCATTCAAATTGACATCAACATGTAAGGCAAAACAACACTCTCATGGTGCAGTAAACACAGATGATTTTATTAAGAATAAAGTATTGCACTGTCACCCCTGACTACGTCAATCTATGATGAAACGCGTTGAAAGGAGCCTAGGATGTGATGCAGACAGTGGCATTGAGACTCAGCAGCCATCTTGGTGGTGGGGAATGCTGGAAGCTCCCATTCACTTGTCAGATGCATGTTTTTACTGTTGTGAAGTAAGTGCAATACTTTGTTCTTAATAAAATCATCTGGGTTTACTGCACCATGAGAGTGTTGTTTTGCCTTACATGGTGATGTCCATTTGAATGGACACCACTGCACCACTACTTTACTATTCATTTATTGTTTGTTCAGCAATATTGTGCTACTGGCTTGTGCTATTTTACATTCATACCTAGCGCAGCAATCACCATTTAAAGCCTGAGAAGGGTGCAAGAGCCAGTTGGGACTGTGGTGTCACTGGGCAGTGGAGTTAGGTCATTGCAGCCAGGACAGCTGGTAGAACACGAAGTGGATGGACTGGGAGCAGTAGTCCACCGAGTCTATCTTGCACACTTCTATTTTTGCTGCACTAAGGGATCCGAGGTCCCTGCCTGTAATGGGCGGTTCACCAAGGCACTGCTAACCGAGTGCTAGCAAGGCCAGAAGCAAGTGTTGTGCTGGAGAAAGAGGAGTAGTTTGAGAAGCAAGTGCTGGAGGAAGAGAAATGTATATACTGGAGTGTATATAGATGGTCCAGTTCAAGAACTGTTAATCTGCTGGGCATCCCATAACTACCCTGTATCCATCCAAGTTAAATCCCCTAATAGAAAACAAAAAAACACAAGTACCAGCCTGTTCTTCCTGACTCCGGATGCAAGGACATGTGTGACTGAGGGCAGAGTGACAGGTGAACCACTATTTCCAGCAACCCCCACGGGGGCATGGCTGCACATTAATGTCATGTTTACTTTTTTATTTGTCATATAATTTAATTTCTATGTTGAAGCCCCCCCAAACTTGAAGTTCCCTGGGCCCCCCAAGGTCTAAATCCGGCACTGAATGCAGGGCAGAGCAACAGGTCTGGAGAAATCCTGGCATATCATACTGCTTATATTCACCTTTCCTTCACTCCGCTGCTGCCCTATGCCCTTGTGGGAGTAAAGAGAGGAAGCTTTGTGTACATTTTAGGATGCTCAGGTCTGAGCCTACACAGAGACTAAAGACTCTCTCCCCGCCCATGTGTGACAGTGCATTTACTTGACGCCTGCCTCAGTATCATGGGAGAAGAGCCACATGCTACTCACACCTGGTAGATTCAGGTTTTTTTCTTTGTTCTACACAGCCAAACAAAGCAGTTGAGCGAAGGAAAGACTAAAGCAAGAGCACAGGTCCTCCTTAACCGGTTCCCGACCACCTCGCGTACATTTACTGCTGCATAGTGGCGCTGTTTCGCTAATCGCCATCTATCAACGGCGGCTCACACATGCCCTGCTAACGGGTGGGAGCCTGCCACCACCGGCGCGCTCTCGTGCCTGCCGCACTCTGCAGGAGTGTGCCCGCAGATTGGGCGGACCTGATCTCCGCCGGCGAGCCGCGATTGCTGGCCACAGCTGTAAAACCGGGAACCGCCGATGTAAACATGGCGGTACCCAGTGCTGTCTGGCAGCATGACAAAGATCTACTGATCCCTGTCACTGGGATCAGTTAAATCTCTCATGCTCCTGACAGCCCAGCCCCCTCACAGTTAGAACACGCCTAGGGAGCATAGTTAACCCCTAGAGCGCCCCCCCAGGTTAACCCCTTCATTGCCAATGACATTTATTCAGTAATCAGTGGACATTTAAATTTCCGATTGCTCTATAAATGTCGTTGGTCTCAAAAAAGTGTCAAAAATGTCCGCCCCAATATCGCAGTCCCTATAAAAAACGCAGATCGCCACCATTACCAGTAAAAAAAAAACAAATTGTAAAAACGCCAGAAATGAATTCTCATGGTTTATAAACGCAGCAACTTTTGCGCAAACCAATCAATAAACGCAGATTGCCATTTTTATTTACCAAATGAGGAAGAATATAAATCGGCCAAAACCGATGAATACATTTGTTTTTTTTATATATTTTTTTTTTCATTTGTATTTTAGCAAAAAGTAAGAAATATTGTTTTTTTTTTAAAAATTGTCGCTTTTTTTGTTTATAGCGGTGATCAGAAATGACACGGAGGTGATCAAATACCACCAAAAGAAAGCTCTATTTGTGGGAAAAAAAGGACGCAAATTTAGTTTGGGTACAACGTCACACGACCGCGCAATTGTCAGTTAAAGGGACGCAGTGCCGATTCGCAAAAAGTGCTCTGGTCCTATAGTGGGAAATCCTTCCGGGGCTGAAGTGGTTAATTTTATGGGAGGCCTCGGCCTCGCTCATTAGCAGTGAGATGTAAAAGGCAGAAGGGGTGTATCAGATCTTGACTTAAGGAACTAAAGTTGGTATTTTTGCATAGCTCCTTTTTTGGGGCTTCCAGGGTATCGAGAGGTAACATCCAGGTATCTAGAGGTATGAGTAGGAACTTGCAGGTGCATGCCTTGCTGTCCACATAGTTAGCTAGCTGTATCTTCACAGGTGTGCATTAAAGCTTGTTTTTCCATATCTTATATTTTCTGACATTTTTCACAGTAAACAGTCTGTTCAACGTAGGCAAACTGATTGCTGCCAAAAAAGCTGGAAGCAAAAGTGCACAGTACAGTAACTTATAGGAATCAGATATCAAATAATATTAGATGTTTTGTGACTGGTTGCTTTGGCTATGGAAATTTGTACATTTGACTTTTTTTTTGTGATTGTGGTAGTATAGTCTGTTTTTTTTTTTTTTTTGAATAAAAAACATGTATAATTACCTCCTCTGTGTAGTGGTTTTGCACAGAGATGCCTGGATCCTCCTCTTCTCGGGTCCCTCTTTGCTGCTCCTGGCCCCTCCCTCCTGTTGAGTGCCTCCATAGCAAGCATCTTGCTATGGGGGGCACCTGAGCCAAGCTGCAGCTCTGTGTGTCCATTCAGACACGGAGCTGCCATTCGGCCTCACCCCCTATCTCCCCTGATTGGCTGACTTTGATTGACAGCCGTGGGAGCCAAAGGCGCTGCTGCTGTGTCTCAGCCAATCAGGGGGAGAGTCCTGGATGGCTGAGGGACTCATGGACATCGCTGTACAGAGATGGGGCTCAGGTAAGTATTAGGGGGTGCTGGGGAGGCTGCTACACATAGAAGTCTTTTTTTTATAATCCATAGAATGCATTAAGATAAAAAAAAAAAAAACTTCTGCCTTTACAACTTTAAGCCTACAGACAGAAAAAAAAAGTTAGATTGAACCTGATGTCTGCATGACTGATCTGACCTCTCCAGCCACCTGCCTAAGTATTCTCTTGCAGAGAGTTGGCTTGGTTGCCGGTCACTATTGTTTTCTCAATAATTATACATGGTTGGATTTTGCATTCATGTTGACCACCATCTAATGTCTGTAGGCATAGTTAAAATGCACCTGTGCCTGAACTATGAACATTAATGTATATAATATGCTTTAAAAGCAGTAAAAGATCTTTTAAACAAACCATCAATGACCTCTCTAGCTGCTTGTACTGTGAAATAATTCATCATCAAAAATGCTCAGCGACAGTGGTGTATCATCCATGGGTGCAGGGTGTTCACTGAACATGGGCCCTGAGGGGTGGGGGGGCCCACTGTGCTCTGACCCACACTGCACCCATGAATGATCTCTCCCTGGTTGACAGCCGGGGATGATCGGTGTGGTGTGGGCTTGCACACGGGCCCACTAATTTCATGATACGCCCCTGCTCAGCGATCACTGCATTCAGTTTCTGACAGCTCACAGAACCTCGTGTTTGTTTACAATGGGTAAGCAGGCTGCCAAGATTCTGCTCTGTGCACAAATTGGGGCAAGGAATGTGCCGCATTGAATTCTAAAGATAGTTTTTTCACAATGCCTATACTTGCAGAGGTGAATGAGGGTTTGTTTTGAAGTGCTTTAAACCCTTTAGCTGCCACCAACATAAGGCTTATGTCAGTGGCAGCACAGGCCTTTAAACATGACATTTTTTCTGCTGGTAGCGACCTAATCACTTCCACACACACACCACAATGCGCTGCCCCCACCAACCCCCTGCTCTCTCTGGTACATATACCTTGAAGCAACAAGTATTTTATCACTTCCAGTTAAAGTGCTGTAATTCCCCAGCTACTCTAGTTGGTGAAGAAGCTAATTAACCACTTTACCCCCGGAAGAATTTTGCACTTTAGGACCAGAGTCCTTTTTGCGATTCGGCACTGCGTTGCTTTAACTGACAATTGCGCGGTCATGCGCCGTTGTACCCAAACAAAATTTGTGTCCTTTTTTCCCCACAAATAGAGCTTTCTTTTGGTGGTATTTGATCGCCTCTGCGTCATTTCTGATCACCGCTATAAACAAAAGAAGAGCGACCATTTTGCAAAAACACCCACATTTCTTACTTTTTGCTAAAATCAAAAAAAAAAAAATATAAAAAAACATTTTTTTTCACCGGTTTTGGCCGATTTATATTCTTCCTCATATTTGTGATAAAAAAAATCTCAATCTGCGTTTATTGATTGGTTTGCGCAAAAGTGGCCGCGTTTACGGATGTGAGAATTCATTTCTGGGGTTTTTAGTTTTTTTTTAGATTTTACTAGTAATGGTGGCGATCTGCGATTTTTAGCGGTACTGCGATATTGCAGCGGACATGTCGGACATTTTTGACACTTTTTTGGGACCAATGACATTTATTCAGCGATCAGAAATTTAAATATCCACTGATTACTGTATAAATGTCATTGGCAGTGAAGGGGTTAACCTGCAGGGGGGGATCTAGGGGTTAACTATGTTCCCTGTGTTCTTACTGTGGGGGGGTTGGGCTACCATGGGCATGAGAGATCTAACTGATTCCAGTGACAGGGATCAGTAGATCACCCATGCCTGCACTAACAGAGCGGGGAACCGCCGTGTTTACATCGGCGATTCCCGGCTTTTTGCCTGTGGCTGCTCATCGCGGCTCGCCGGCGGACATCGGGTCCGCCCGAGCCGCGGGCACACTCCTCAGGAGTGCGGTGGGCACGCGCTCACGCCCCCTAGTGGCCATTTGCAGATCTCCATCTTTTTACGGCGATTCACGCATTGCATCCACACTGCCGCCGTGAATACACGGCAGGCAGTGGGGAAGGTGTTAAAGTGGATGTAAACCCCAAAAAAGAAATGTAATTAATAATTCTGCCTGGTAGAGTATAGCATGTCATGTCATCTGTGCCCAGTCTTGCCACAAAGAGTAATGAGCTTATCTTTTTTCAGGAAGAGAAAGTCTGACTAACAGGGAAATACACAGTCGATCCGCCCCTTGCTCTGTGAGTGACAAGCAATTTGCTTATCTCCTTCACGCAGCAGAGAAAGTTTTACATGCCCCCCTCCCTCCCTCCTCAATATCTCAATATCTCAATATCTCAGTATAGAGGTGGGTGGGGAGGCTTGTGACATCACAACTCCACCCACCAAACTTCAGCAAACACAGACACCCTCTGATTTCAGAGTTTTACAGAGCTGCTAGTGCTTACAGGAAGGACATTTGAAAGGTAGGGATAGATGCAGGAGGCTTGCATGTATATATACATTAATACTGTGTCATTAGTTTATACTGGGTGGGTGGTGGGTTTACATCCACTTTAAGCACAATCTGTACTTGATCAGCTTCAATGGAGTGCAGGGGAGACATTAGGGGTGAACATATGGGTCAGCCCCTATATGATAGCAATAAAGTTACACAAAATAAAAAGTAAAGCCCCCCTCCATTTACATATACAAATGTCATCTTGTGCATTTGGTGCACCTACATACAAGAACAACATTTGCACTACACATATTAGGTACTTCTGTGCATGCTGGAGTGACAGCAAAAGTTTTAGGGCCATCATTCACAGTTAACTTTAAACTGATACCTGTAAAGGCTTGTAAAGTGTCACCTATGGCCAATTTCGGGCACTGTAGTTTGCCACCATTTCACAGATCACAATCTCAAGGCTTGACATATTTGGTATCTATTTACTTGATGCCACCTTATTTTTTATATTTTACCAAAAAGTTTGGTACTATATTGTGTCTTTATGTACTAAAATGAACCTTGGTTAGTTTTTTTCTTTTTTTTTACTGAAAATAAGGGTTTGATAAACAGATACACTAATACCATATAATATAAAAAATGTAAGCTGCCACTGTTTTTTTTCTCTACAGTGTCTCTGCTCTCAGAAAATATAAAATGATTTGAGGATTTTAATCTGCAGGTCTATAATTGTAACGTGTACAAAAATAAATGATTGCATAAAATAAATGACTTTGGCAGTGAAAGGGTTAATTCTGAGAAGCTCAAAGAAGCGGCTCCTACAAGCTTTTGAGCTCTCATTTTTTTCTGCCTGGAAACTCCCCTCCATGTTAGCCAATGGGGTTTATTTACTAAAGGCAAATCCACTGCTAGTGCTCCACAAGTGCACTTGGAAGTGCAGTCGCTGTAGATCCGAGGCGGACATACAAGGAAAATAAAAAACAGCATTTTTGTTTGCACATGATTGTATGATAAAATCAGCAGAGCTTCCCCTCATTTCAGATCTTCCCCTCAGATCTACAGCGACTGCACTTCCAAGTGCACGTGTGGAGCACTAGCAGTGCACTTGTGGTGCAAAGTGGATTTGCCTTTAGTAAATCAACCCCAAGGTGTCCATGCAAACTATGGCTTTTTCACGATTTTACAGGCATATACTCTTACATGCAGATAAAAAACCCCAGTGGAGCTTTCGAGCAAAAAAGGCGCCTAAGTGCCCAAAAGCGCTTGAAAAAGCTCAAAAAAGCTCAAAGACACTCAAATATGCACAAAAAAAAAGATAAAATGAGCTTAGGGGAGGGTTTTTGAAAAAAATATGCTTATGCTCAAAAAAAGCTAAATGAAGCTTGAAGAAGCTCAATAAAAATGTGTAAAAGAGCACAAAAAAGCAGAAGCTTCTTCAAGCATTTAGGCAGAGAAATAAAAGCTCAAATGCCTGTACAAGGAGGTTTTTTGAGGCTGCAGTGTGCACAAGCCCTTAAAATATAACTAAGGCTAAACTTTTCTTTTTTGGATGGAGAGAGAGTAGAACACTAGTATGAACAGAAATACTTGTCATACTGGGCAGTAAGTACCCAGCAACAATATACCTTGCTTGAGACAACAGGGTCACTATTGGGCACAGTTACTGTACATGCTTTACTTACTATTAGTCAGCAGCATTTAGACACACAACATAATTGTGGGAAGGCAAACTGCGGTCTGCGCCCTTCTGTATGAATCGCTCAAAACATTATGTACAGAAGAATTTCATTTGTTTGATTAGATTTGTGTATCTGTTCATGCAACACAGTATGTAAACAGCAGAAGTTCAGCTACAGCTTTGTTGCAAGATGCATGGTATGGTACTAGGTGGTGGCAGTTCAACTGTCGATGACCTAATCGACTACAAATCTTCCATGTTAATATGGTTTCTTGTTATCTTAAATAACCTTCAACATTACTGAAACTTCCACTTGAAAATGTGTACACCCAGGAACCCATATGTAGGTAAACAAATTAAGTTTGTCACTTTGCCAAAGTGATCGGGAGCTTTCCAATCATATGATTGCTGTGACAGCCAATCACAGCGGTCACATGACCCGAATGCCTACCTCCCGGCTTTTTGAACTCTTAAAGGGCCGGGATGTGATCGGTGGGAAGGGGTTAAAGCAGGGCTCAAAATTTCAAGTCCTGAGCTACTAGCCAGGCCTTAAGGGTTACTCGCCACCAGTTGCCCCACCCAGCGCCTACCGTGCCCCGTCCCTAATCCCACCCCTATACAGGCCCTCATAAATTCTCAAAAAATGACACTTAAATGTTTTATGCAGAATTAAGTTACACAAATAAATATTAACAATAACTTTATCAGTGCCCATTAGTGCAGCCTCACCTGTGCCCACCATTGCAGCCTCACCTGTACCCACCATTGCAGCCTCATCTGTCCCCACCATTGTAGCCTCACCAGTATCCACCATTGCAGCCTCACCTGTGTGCATGATTGCAACCTCACCTGTGCCCACGATTGCAGCCTCACCTGTGCCCACAATTGTAGCCTCACCTGTGCCCACAATTGCAGCCTCACCTGTGCCCAGGATTGCAGCCTCACCTGTGCCCACCATTGTAGCCTCACCAATGTCCACGATTTCAGCCTCACCTGTGCCCACGATTGCAGCCTCACCTGTGCCCACAATTGCAGCCTCACCAGTGACCACTGTTGTAGCCTCACCTGTGCCCACTATTGTAGCCTCATCTGTGCCCACCATTGTAGCCCTCCCTGTGCCCACGATTGCAGCCTCACTAGTGTCCATCATTCAACATCACCTGTGCCTGGGGATGAATGGGAGCCGTTCTCCCAGTGCAATAGAGCATGGAGGAAGAAGAGAGCCAGTCGGGATCACAGAGCGGGGGTTGCCCACTGTACAACAGTTTACATTAGCATTGCCGCCCACTGAGTTCTCAGTTACACACAATCCCACTGTCCTGACCTGCGCCTGTGACAGACAGAATGCTGGTCCAATGCCAGGGCACTTTCTGTCTGTCCCAGACGCAGGTCAGGAGGGCGGGATCTGTGTGTAACCAAGAGCTCAGTGGGTGGCAAAGTTAATGTAAACTCATTCACATAGGGTGGGGGCCGGGATCCAGGGCCCGCTTGTTAAAGGGGGCTTCCGTATTCCGATAAGCTCCCCGCCCGCAGACCCCGACAACCACCGGCAAGGGTTGCCGGGAAGAGGCTCTTGTCCTCATCAACATGGGGACAAGGTGCTTTGGGGTGGAGGCGCAGTGCCCCCCCTGCCCCAAAACACCCATACTCCCCATGTTGGGGGCATGCGGCCTGGTATGGTCCAGGAGGTGGGGGGGAATGTTCGCTCGCCCCTACCCCCTTTCCTGGCCTGCCAGGCTGTGTGCTCGGATAAGGGTCTGGTATGGATCGTGGGGGGGCCCATGCCATTTTTTTTGGTGTTAGGGTTCCCCTTAAAATCCATATCAGATCGAAGGGTCTGGAATGCCCTTGGGGGGGAACCCCACGCAAGTTTTTATTTTTTTTTATTATTTGCGGAGGTTCCTCTTCAAGATCCTCTGTACACAAGTAGTGCTGCAATTCGGATCATGATCTGACTTCTGGTGGAACTTCTATTCAAATCAATGGGCCATAGGGAACCAATGATTTTGAATAGAGGCATGAGAAATGCGACTTACAGCTAGTGCTGAAGAACGTGCAAAAACGCTGCTGCAAAAACGCTAAAAAAAGTCACTAAAAGCTACTGACGTTTTTAGGATGTTTTTTTAACGTCCTGTGTGCATGAAGCCTAAACATCCCTGTGTACATGTACTGATAAGATAACAGAGGAGAGTTCAGGGGCAGCTGAAAAAAAACGTTCCTTAGGCCTCATACACACGGACATTTTTACAGCCGCGTTTTTCCAGCATTTTTTGCAGCTTAAAAAAACGCATCTCCATGTTATTCAATGGCCCCATACACACGCTGACGTTTTTGAGCTGTAGATGGCCTCTGCGTTTATAAGCTGCAGGCAGAACCCACAGCCAGCGCGTTCTGAAGCTGCAGCGCTAGAGCGTTTTTGACACTGAGCTGATGTTAACCGGTGTTTTTAGTGCCTGCATTTTCAGGTCCAAAAATAGCAGAGGGATGTCTTTTTAAACAAAACGCGACATAGCGCTGACGCTCAATAACGCTAATGCAAAACAATGATGAAATCGCATTTTTAACGCCGATCTTTTTCCTGCCATCGGTCCCGACGTTACAATACGCCCGTGTGTATGAGCCCTAATTGTCAGTTTACCAGCAGCAGCAAACACAAGGCCTTATACTCGTGTTTCACAAGGTATTATTTGCTTTCCATTTGTATAAGGCCTCATACACACCGACGTTTTGTTAAAACAAGCTGTAATGTCAGGTCCGACACCAGGTAAAAACCAGCGTTAAAAACGCAATCTCATCTGTGTTTTGCATCAGCGTTAATGCACATTATTGAGCGTCAGCGCTTGGTCGCATTTTGTTTAAAAAAAAAACATCTCTCTGCTATTTTTGGACGTTTTAAAACAGAAAACGCTGGCGCTAAAAATGCTGGTTAACATCGCTGTGGCGCGTTATATATACAGCCCCTGACAAAAGTCTTGTCGCTTATCTATTTTGTAGAAACGCCTGCTATTAACCTGACTTTTAATTAATCAATTGGTGTTAAAATAGCTCATATGAAAAGCTAAAACCCTCCCAAATGATATATATATTTTTTTTTTGTAAATTTCTTTTTATATTTTAAATATATGCAATAACATACATACAACAAGGGAGCATCCGGCTCCACTGGCCAGATATGGCCTGGACTAACTAGACATAGTCTACCCAAATGATGTTTAATGCACTGAAATAAATTAGTTTCACTGAAAAAAGATTTATCATTTAATCAAGACAGAAAGGTCAAATTTTGGCAAGACAAAAGTTTTGCCGCCTATACAGAAATTGAACAAATTTACTGCAAATACAAAAATATGTCAGCAAATTAAGTAGTGGTGCTGTGAGATCCAAATTTAATATCTTGTATGACTTCCATGAGCTTAAAGGACTGCATCCATGCGGTTTGGCAAGGATTCATACAATTTATTGATGAAGTCATCAGGAATAGCAAAGAAAGCAGTCTTGCATGCCTCCCAGAGTTCATCAATAATCTTTGGTTTGTCTTCCATGCTTCCTCTTTCATCCTACCCCACATATGCTCAATGATGTTCATGTCTGGTGACTGGGCTGGCCAATCCTGGAGCGTCTTGATCTTTTTCGCCTTGAGGAACTTTGATGTGGAGATGGAAGTATGCGATGGAGCACCATCCTGCTGCAGAATTTGGCCTCTTTTATGGTTGGGAATGTAAGAGGTAGCTAAGATTTCTTGGTATTTTAGACTATTGATGTTGCCTTCCACCCTGCAGATCTCTCGCACACCCCCATACTGGAAGTAACCCCAGACCATGATTTTTCCGCCACCAAACTTCACTGTTTTCTGGGTGAATCTCAGATCCATGTGGGCTCCAGTAGGTCTCCTGCAATATTTGCGGCGACTGTGGTGTAATTCCACAGAAGATTCATCTGAAAAATCCACGTTCTGCCACTTTTCCAGCGTCCATCCTTTTAGCAGGCTGTGGGCCTTGGCAAATGCCACACGGTTTTTCAATTGTCTTTTGTTTAGTGTTGGCTTCTAGGCACTGATTCGACCATGGAGGCCATTTCGAGACAGAATCCGACAAACTGTTCTGGTTGACACAGGGACTTCAGGTGACCAGGTCTCGTGGAGCTCTGCTGCAGTGGAAAATGGGCTGGCCTTGGATTTTCGAGCCAACAAACGGTCCTCTCGAGCAGTTGTCTTGCGGGGTCTGCCTGACCTGGGCTTGTCAAAAACGTCTCCAGTCTCTTCAAATCTTATTTTTATCCTCTGTACTTGATGCTGAGACACATTGAAGGTGTCTGCCACATCAGCAGTGGATCTGGTCTTCAGCCTCTTGATAATCAAAACTTTAGTCTCAGGGTGAATCTTGGGCATGTTTGCAGAGGTCTAGTTGCAGTTGATGTGAAGGTCTAGTGTACTGGGGTTCTTTTTATACATACCTGAGACCTAATTGATCCATTATTAGTCACAGGTGAAGCTCATATGACATGGCGACAACACTTATGTCTTTGCAAAAATTGACCCAATGGGCTTTACCAAGCTGTGAATATTAGAATACTTTTTCACAGTTTCGTTTTGCACTGAAACATTATTACAAAAGCTGTTGGGATTAAAATGAGCCATTTCTTGTAAAAAAATCTTGATTAGAAATATATTTCAGCGGCACTTCAGTTCAATTTGTACACAAGCGACAAGACTTTTGTCAGGGACTGTATATATATATATATATATATATATATATTGTACTCACTTTTGTGAGATACTATATATATATATATATATATATATATATATATATATATATATATATATATATATATGGAATTCTGGTTAGGATACAAAAATTAAGTTACCCATATCAACTACTACCAGGTACGGTGCTTTGTAACCTTTAGTGCCCATTCGCACAGGGGCGACTTGCGATCCTACTTCAGTTGCCTCAAGTTGCCCCAAGTCGATTGACATTTGAAATACCATTGAAATGAATGGGAGCCGTCTTAATGTACACTACTGAAGTCGCTCCGACTTCAAGGCGACTTCAGAAAAGGTTCCTGTACTACTTCTAGGCGACTTCTATCTGACTTGTGCCCATAGAATTTAATAAAGTCGCCTCCAAGTCAGATCCCCCATCTACATGGAAGCGACTTTACAGTTAAAAGAATAGAACTTATTTGGGGCAGCCCC
>BLSH010080519.1:1573262-1584524 GCA_018402905.1 Glandirana rugosa
TCGTCGTTTACTATAGTGGACACTACATAAAGTCAATAAGACGTTTGGACCGGACAATCACCCAGGACTCCTGTCCTCAACTCTTGGTGACGATATGTGTCACGGCCCTGTTCCATTAGATCTCGGATCCCGTTTGTATGGTTTGACACTGGGGGGAGGGTCCTCGTAATACACAGTCGTTTTAAAGGTGGAGGGGGGTTTTTTTAGCTCGTGATTAGACGTACGAATGGTGGATTCGTATTTGGGGGGTGGAGGGTCATGTTTAGACGGGGGGACGACTTCACGGGAGACGGTCGTGTTTAGACACTGGGGGTGAGTTTCGAGTTTAGGAGAGAGAGAGGTTTAGAGGGGACGTATTTAGGGAGGGGTTTTTTAAGTGGGCACAGTTTGGTATGTTTGCCCTAGGCTCTAGATTACCTTGTCCCGGCACTGTGTATAGCAGTGGTTCTCAACTCCTGTCCTCAGGACCCACTAACAGGCCAGGTTTGCAGAATAACTGAAATACATCACAGGTGATATCATTTGCTGCTCAGTGATTGCAGTATTCTAGTCTGAATCTCCCCAAGGTAATACTTAAAATCTGGCCTGTTAGTGGGTCCTGGGGACAGGAGTTGAGAACCACTGGTGTATAGCTATAGAGCTCTGTATGTGTTTACACATGTCCATGACACTTATATAAGTGTTTGATACAGCTAATATATTATAGGCTCCATAGAGCGCAGCAAATCTCAATCTGATAAATATTCTGATGAATTTCAGGTTTAAAATAAAAAGGAACATAGAGTAGTATAAAAAAATCACCTTTTATTGGTTACAAAATTGGAAAAAAGTAAAGATGGACTTTTGAGGTGCCAACATAACACAGCAATGTATAAAAAATATAAATTTTATTATCACATAATGCATAAAATTATAATTGATAAAACAGCATCATAACACACATCAAACAGCCCGCTTCTTCAGGAGGTAAGGGGGGGAACTAAAATATAAAAAAACAAATCAGAAATAGTTTAAATTATGAACAACATGGTACATATTTATAGAACTAATTTAAACCCTAAACATAACACTCACCGAGTTGTACAAGACAAAAAAACAAGGGAAGGCCCAAAGTTGTGGCTAGATGCGTGTGCCAATGCACCCCCAGGGCAGATGTGGGAGTAATGCAAGGCGGCAGCCAGAGTGTCATATTATAAGCAAACAAGACATACATAGCAATGCTACTAATACATGGAGTGGCTCAAAAGCCCCACAGTCGGAGAAGGGAGGGGGAAGAAAAGGAGAAAGGGGAAGGGGGGAGGGAGGGGCAAAACAAAGGGGGAATAAAAAGTGGGAGGAGAGGAAGGGGAAATGAAGAAAGAGGGAAAAAATACAAGAAAGAGAAAGGACTCAAAGAAGGGGGAGGGGTGGCGGGGGCAGAGGGTGTCTTGGTAAAGAACCAATGCAAATTGTACAATCAGCCCTAGTTAAATATGGGATGATAAAAACAGTGATCCTGTTTAATCCCTCAATTTTCCATTAACCGGTTCCCTACCGAGTCATTGTAAAATGACGTCGGCAGCAACCCTTCGTCGATCGGGGCGGACGTCATATGATGTCTGCCTCTTTTCGCCGCTACTGCGAGCCCCACAGATCGATCTTGTTGCCCAGGATCGTGTCCCCCCCCGATCCGGGTAAAGAGCCAATAGATTTGGCTCTTTACCACGTGACCGGCTGTGTCCAATCACAGCCGGCCACTTTGTTGTGATTGTCCATCGTACATGGGAATAAATGGGAAGATTGTCTGGGAATTGGCTTACCCACTCTTCAAGAAAGGATATAATATTTACATGGACAACTATTACACGAGTTTGCCCCTTTTCCGCCACCTATATTGGGAGGATACTTTGGCCTGCGGTACTACAAGAAAGAACAGAAAGGGCTTCCCACAGAATCTAATCACCACAAATTTGCAAAGGGGGGAATCAGCAAGCCTCAGGAACGAGGAAGTATTGGCTGTGAAGTGGAGGGATAAGAAAGACGTGTACATCATGTCCACAATCCACAATGCCACCTCAGTGGAACTTCTAAGAAGACAGGGTCCCGTTGAAAAGCCTCATTGTATCCACGAGTACAATAAATTCAAAAAGTTGCGGTTTACATTTTTCACATGGCCATGTACAATGCATTCGTCACCTACCGGAAATCAACAGAAAGACCCAACACCTTCCTAAACTTCATTCAAGACGTCGTTACTGCCATGATATATCCACAAGGATCCCCCCCAGAAAGCATTCGCACCGATTGTCTCAACAGACTGCATGAGCGTCATTTTCCATATTCCCCCATCAGCAACCGGAAGAAGACGCCAAGAAAAAGTCGGGTGTGCAGCAAAAGAGAAGTTAGAAAAGACACCAGTTTCTATTGTCCCCAATGTCCCTCCAATCCTGGCCTTTGCATCGGAGAATGCTTCAAACGCTTTCATACACTTGTAAATTATTAGTATTTTAATAATATTTCAAATAGCCTGCCATTTCCCAATTTTCAATTCCTGTGCTGACTATTTCCCCGGACCAACCATACCACTGCCTTCCATGTGAACTGACCCAGGCCTGTTTATTGACTATGCCTCTGCCTGCCGTATGCATTGTTTATCCGCCATATTTCTGCCTTTCACGTGAACTGACCATGGACTGTATCGACTATGCCTCTGCCTACTGTCTATTTCTGCCTTTTACCTGCACTGACCTCGGCCTGTTGACCATGTTTTTGCCTGCCCCTTGGACTGATCTTTCACCCTGCTATACAGGGGTCTCACATATGTGAGGGGCTCCAGAATGATGTTCTGATTTGAGAAAAACAGTTATTGGTTTCCTCTTTGTTTTGTAATTCCCAGAACAGGGTCTGGTGTCCGGAGGCTTCAAAGCGATTTGGGTGGGAGAAGCCTCTACCCCTGTCCCCATTCTTTCCTGACCGAGGCCCTAAGCTTGATGGTCCTGCCTGCTGCCTTGACAGATACTTTGGCTGTACTGACAATATCTCTGCCTGCACTGACCCAGGACTTTTTATGGACCATGTGCCTGGACCCAATACTTTGGCTGTACTCTGCCTGCTGCCTGTGCTATGGACAGTATTCCTGCCTGCTGCATGGATGATCCTTTCTCTGCTGCTGACCACATCCCTGCCTGCTACCTGGACCAATGCTTTGACTGTGCTGCCAATATCGCTATCTGCTACTATGGGCAGTATTCCTGAGGCTGCCTTTTTTGCTGTCGCTGTCCACGTTTCTGCCTGCTACCTCGACCGATGCTCTCCTCTGTTGACCACTGCACTACTAAAACCGCAGGTAATTTTTTCTTACCCTTTGCTCAGCAGAATGCATTTTGGTTTGTAATTTGTATGTACAGTACATGCTATGTGTTAGAAATATGAAGGGCCTTCAACAATGTGATAGATTGGCAGGAATTTATGTGTGTGATTTATGTCCCAAAACACCTGGAGATGGATGTTGGGCCTCTGTATGTGGCCAGGCTGTGTAAAAGTCTCTCACATGTGGTATCACCATACTCATAAGGAGTAGCAGAATGTATTTTGGGGTGTCATTTTTGCTATGTACAAAAAATAAAAAATAAAAAGACCCCACAGGGGGGTCAACAAGGACTCTGAATGAATAAAGGTATGAGATCACATCAATCCTCTCAGGGATACAAATTGAGTTGACCCTGGGGCTACAATGGTGATAACTGAACCAAAACCATGCAAAAAAGAAGGGCAGCACAGGAGGCTGTCCGTAAAGTCACCATATAGGTAGCCACTGGGATATAAAAATGTGAAAAATTTTTTTGCTATGTACATGCTATGTGTTGGAAAAATCTTATGAATGGACAACTTTGTGTAAAAAAAAAATGTGTTTTCATTTTTTTCCACATTTTCCAAAAACATTTGGAAAAAAATAAACCGTTCAAAAGACTCATTATGCCCCATATATTATACATTGGGGTGTTTGCTTTCCAAAATTGGGTCATTTTGTGGGCATGTTTATTGTCCTGGTGCTCCAGGGCCTTCAGAATTGTGATAGGTTGGCAGGAATTTATGTGTGTGATTTATGTCCCTAGAACACCTGGAGATGGATGTTGGGCCTCTGTATGTGGCCAGGCTGTGTAAAAGTCTCACACATGTGGTATCGCCATACTCAGGAGGAGCAGCAGAATGTATTCTGGGGTGTGTTGGAATGTGTTGGAAATATCTTATAAATGGACAACTTTGTGTAAAAAAATACATTTTCATTTTTTTCCACATTTTCCAAAAACTTCTGGAAAAAATGACATGTTCAAAAGACTCATTATGCCTCATAGATTATACATTGGGGTGTTAGTTTTTCAAAATGGGGTCATTTTGTGAGCAATTCCATTGTCCTGGTGCTCCAGGGCCTTCAAAAGTGTAATAGGTGGTTGAGAAATGAGATGTGTAATTTATGCTTGTAGAATGCCTAAAGGTGCTACTTCAATGTTAAGCCTCTGTATGTGGCCAGGCTGTGTAAAAGTCTCACACATGTGGTATCGCCATACTCAGGAGGAGTAGCAGAATGTATTTTGGGGTGCCATTGCAAGTATTCATATGCGGTGTGTGAGAAATAAATTGTTATGACAATTTTGTGTAAAAAAAAAAAAATCTTAATTTTGCAAAGAATTGTGGGGAAAAAAATTACAACTTCAAAAAATTCACCATGCCCCTTACTAAATACCTTGGGATGTCTACTTTCCAAAAAGGGGTCATTTGGGGGGTAGTTGCGCTCTACTGGCTTGTTACTTTCTCACAAAATGAGATAGGCCTTCAGTACATCAGATGTGATCACTTTTTAATGATTTGCACCCTAGCTTGCAGACTCTATAACTTTCAGAGAGACTAAATAATATACACTAATTTGGGTTATTTTTTACCAAAGATATGTAGCAGTATAAATTTTGGCCCAAATTTATGAAGAAAAATTACTTTTTGTTTTCCCAAATTTTCACTTATATTGCAAAAAAATATAAAACCCAGCAGTGATTAAATACCACCAAAAGGTAGCGCTATTTGTGAGAAAAAAATGATACAAATTTTGTTTGGGTACAGTGTAGCATGAGAGAGTAATTGAGATTCAAAGTGTGAGAGCGCTGAAAGATGAAAATTGGTCTGGGCAGGAAGGGGGTATAACGTCCTGTATTGAAGTGGTTAATATCTCTGACACTAGATCTCTCCTTTTTTTCCTCCTAATTAAATCTGTCTTACCTTGCCACCATAATAGCAGGCCACCCAAGGGACTGAATGAAACAGGCCCAACCTATAATACCCCCTCTAAAATAAAAAACGCTTAATGCCATCCCCCAGACCGTGGCATGCACAAGATGGCCTCCAGCGCATGCGCGATGCCACGCACCACCACCCTTTTTGCTTGATATTCTTGTTTGATCACATGTAGACATACACATTTTACAAGTGTACACTCTAGGTATGAATATCAACAAGACACAATATAGAACCTAAAACGAACAGAATAAATAGGTATGTTTTTCATACAGTACAGTTGTATCATTTTACTCTCAAGTAACTTTCAGCAGGGCTTCACTTAGAGCAGCCTTTCTCAGCTTTTTCCCCCAACGGAACTCCAGATTTCTAGAAACCTCTGCCCCAATTCATTGAGAGTCATTGAGAAAAATGTCCCTTACTTTGGTGGTCTGCAGAAAGAGTGCTTGTCTTAGCAGTGGTCCAAATGCTACCCTTACAGGCAACTAAAAAGATCTCTGGTGTCATGCTGCTGGCTCTGCCAAGTGGTGTAGGCTTCAGAACTATGCAGGCACCATCAAATGGGAGGTCAATCACCCGCAGCTCAAGAAACCCCTAGCAACCTCTGGAGGAACCCTAAGGTTTCAATGAACCCTGGTTGAGAATAAATGATTTTGAGCATTCTGCCATAGGAACACCAAATAATTACTCTCTTTTGTGTAAGCTCTGTTTTTTGTGTCACTTGAATATTTTATTAAAAAATAAATGCTAGAATGCACCATTAGGCTGCTTTCACAGGAGTTGAGGAGTTTTTCAAGTGCTTTTGCATTTTTAAAAAAATAAGTGACTGAAAAGCTCAAGACAAATTCTTCCCTTTAAAATCTATGAATGTGTTCAAACTGGGCTGGTGCTCTTCCTTAGAGGTGTGAAAAAATCCTGCTTGCAGCATTTTTGGATCATGTTTGTGGAGTTAAAAAAAAAAAACACCAAAAATGCTCATCCTCATCGAAATGAATGGGAAACGCATCAAAAGTGCTTCAAAAACACCTCAAAAATGCCACTGCTAAGCATTTTTGGCACAGTTTTTGAGTCACATGTCCTTTAAAAAACGCACTGCAAACACTGAAAAAGTGCAGCAAAAACGCTCCATTAATGCATAGGTGTTTTACTTGCAGTTTCGGAGCGAACCAGTGTGAAATTGCCCTTCATCAAAAAAGAAGAAATCACACTCAAAATGCATGAAAAAGCAACATCAACACAAATTGATACACCTATAATAATTATAAGAGGGGAGTCTAAAAAAAAGAATAGTTGTGATAGTCCCAAAGTGATCAAAGGAATTTTTCAATAGTGTTCCCACATGCAATTCTCCACACAAGATAACAGCGTTGTAATCTACCACCATGTGTCACATGAATGCGATTACCAGAGCAAATGGACTCTAACATTTATGAAAGAGTCTAAATGCATTTTAGTGTCTACATCAAATCCTCAATCCAAACCATATGCGCTTCCTCTTTTAGAGCAGATATCGTATATCGGTATAGCCTCAGATTACCATCACTCAGCAAAGTATAGAAAAGAGCCAGAGAGGCACCATAGTGTAAAACCACAAAACAGCAAATTTATTAAAAAGTAGAACACTTACAAGGTTGAAATGCATATGCGTCAAAGAAACATACAACCAGTCCCGGGGGTCAGGCAGGTCACCACGAGCATTGGCCCCCATTGGTGCGTTTTGTCAAATCTGACGTTGTCTGGGGTATGGGATATCCATAATATATCCATATTGCCATAACCCATACGATGTCAAATGTAACAAAACACATCGGGGTGGAGCCAATGCTTGTGACGTCATCACATACTGCAATACTACAAAGCGGCCTGCCAGACCCACGGTACTGGTTGTATGTTTCTTTGGCGTATATGAATTTTAACCTTGTCAGTGTTCTACTTTTTAATAAATTTGATATTTTGCAGTTTGCCTCTCTGGCTCTTTTCTATGCTTTGCCGAGTGATGGTAATCTGAGGCTATACCGATATACAATATCTACTCTTGAAGAAGAAGCGCTTATGGTTTGGATTGAATTTGATGGAGAAAATAATGTGCATTTAGACTCTTTTATAAATGTTACAGTCCATTTGCTCTAGTGAGTACATTCATGTGACACATGGTGGTGGATTACAATGCTTTACCTTGTGTGAAGAATCACATGTGGAAACACTATTGAAAAATTCCTTTGAACACTTAGAGATTATCACAACTATTCATTTATTTGACCTCTTATTTTATTTTACTTATTTTTACACAAGTATTTTTTTCATTCAGCGCTGCACTATGTTTTATAGAATGCACAATTGCATGGGGCATGCTTTGTGCTTGATATGCTGGACTACTTTTTACCTATACAGACCATTATACTGGACATTGGAGGGGTTGTTTTATACTTTCTAATCTATAAAGAGTAATCTGAATCCTTCCAACATCCCCCTCACCCCCTTTTCCCTCAGTTGTCTTCTGTAATTTAGCCGTAAACTGCTTAGGAGTGGCTAGAAGAATTTGTAAATGCTGAGGTATGGTGTAACTTCCCATGACCCTAGATTACCGACCAGTACAGGATACAGGTTATAAAGTGAAATATAAAAATGATTGGTTAAAAACATTAGTTGCTGTGCTTCAAGAAAATCTTTAATGACAGAGATCCTGGAGCTCGCATTGGTGTCCTTCTAGGATAAGGTGACCAGGTTTTTCAAATGAAATCCGGGGACATTTTATTGGCAAATGGCAAACCATTTTATAAGCATATCTTCCTCAAATGATTATGTAGTGTACGTGATATGTGTTTATGGAATGATTGTATGATCTATACATTATTTCTTATATTTCGTCCATGAGATTAAAAAAAAAAAAAAAATTGGAGATATGACTGCCATATGTTAAGAAGATAAGATAGAGAAAAAACTTATTAATGCATATTTTGTATTTTATTCTTATCAAAGAATTTTGGTTCAACAATAACAATATAAATTAACAATTCAGGACAGTAAAAGATTGCATGGTAACAACAGATAGGATACATTTGAACATAAATAATCAAATATTAGTAGCTAACTGTTATAAGACTACAAATGTTATAGGAACAGTTAGGCACCGTAATGAGATCATCAACGTTTTTATGGTGTTAGGAGGTCCCTGACCGCTGTCATATCTTATGGGATTAAACCACTCTCGAACAGTTTAACCCAAAGTCTGATCTCCCATCAGTACCTCTGATTGGCCGAAAGCAGTCAGCTGACACTGTCAGCCAACCAGTGACTCCCATCCATAAAACTGGCTTGAATAAGGTAAGTTTCTTTTTCAAGCCAGTTTTATAAATGGGAGTCATTGAATGGCTTAGAGCGTCGGCTAACCGCTCTCAGCCAATCAGAGGTGCCACTGGCCGGCCCTGCAGAAGCCTTCCAATGTAGAGAGATTTCTAAGAGAGTCAGGATACTGGGAGATTGGTGCTGGAACACAGACTTTGGGATTAAACTATTTGAGAATGGTGAGCCAGTGGCAGGGACATCCTGGCACCAGAACAACTTCATTTAGATTAAGTTTTGTTTTGCTGCCTGGAGTGTTCCTTTAATATTCCAAGCCATTTTTATGGGTCCAGTTAAAGTTAAAAGCTGAAAGTCTATTTGTGATTAGATCATAGGATTAATACACATAGAACTTAGTGTGGAGCAGTGTGTATAAATGCAAACAAAACCATAAATACGTCACTTCCGGTCCGTCACGGCCACCGATATCATATCCGGCCGAGTGGTTCTGAGTGGAACGCATGCTACCACAGCACGTTATTGGAACTTGTATATTCCTTTGATGTCTGTTTATCAGCGATTTCTTGTAAGCAGGATTTAATCTTTGCGCAATAAAGCCACAATTTTATACAGTACACACTATGGGAATCTTTTTTTCATCTTTTTGAGTGTCTTGGGATCCATAAAACCATTGGGGTCTGAACGCATGGATAACCTTTAAATTGAGTCCAATCTGGATCGGGATCACAGCCCCCACCAAAAAACAGCTCATTTGACCCACTGACTGAAAAGGAGTGGGTCCACTTCATCTGGTGAGTGAGGGCACAAAAGGGGGTCACCAGTCACGTTGTCACCAATTTTTGCACAAGATCATCATTTATGAGCACTGAAGAGCACTTTGGAGCACTATGTCACTTTGCAATGAGTGGACTGTTTATTGAGATGTCATTTTGTAACAAGGAAACTGTTTACTAGTGTGTGGGTTGGCGCTGGCATATTAATTTCAATTCATAAATACATTACTGTCTGTCTAACCTTGGTTTTATACCTGAGGGCTGATGGTCTAAGTTTAAGAGCTAGATGTGAACAAATTTAATAACTTAATAAATATATCAGTGCCATTTAAGAAACTAATTATACAGTCATCTGTGTTTTAAGTTATTAAGTTGCTACTGCATAAGCCATAACGACAGACTACTAACCTCTGGAATCGGGACAGGTTGGTGGTTGACACACACTTGACAGGCAGCTTCTTCCCTCTCACTCTCTCACTTACTACTTTCCTGCTACTACTGAGCATCATCACGCAGAAACGCAGTGTGCGTCAAGGTCAGGAGTCAAAAAGACCAGGATTCATCTGTCCTCCCTTAAAGTGACAGCCGGCCTGCTCCCTGCTGCAAAACAGGACTCTGCACTGCCAGCCACGCTCAGATCCCTGTGACAGCCGGCGCCGCTGCGGTTAGGCTGAAAAGGGAGGTGGGGGGGATGAGGCGGCAAAATTCAAATCCAATCCGTTGACAAAACTGGTGACAGACTTGGTCCGGGGACAGAAAGTAAGAGTAAAGTCAGAATTTCTCATCTGCATTGTTTTCCAGATGAGTGCCTGAGAAAACTATTGGATCATCTTCACTGCCAGGCAAATGCCATTTTTTGAAAGAGAGATCAAATCAGCAATGACAGCCTCCATATTCTCTTAAAACAGGTATCCTTTAAACTAGGGTTTCTCAACCAGGGTTCCGTGGAACCCTAGGGTTCCTCCAGAGGTTGCTAGGGGTTCATTGAGCAATGGTCAATTTCTACCTCTCAGTTAAAGCGGAGTTCCACACTTTTTTTGTTTATTAAAAATCAGCAGCTACAAAAAGTGTAGCTGCTGACTTGAAATAAACAGTAACTTACCTGTCTCCCAGTCCAGCGACGGCTGCTCCCGAAGCCTCGCTCGTCTCCCCCCTCCTCCCGACGGCCCCGCCATTCCTAGTGTGTGCACCTGGCCCGGCTTTACGGCCGGGCACCCACTGCGCATGCGCGAGTCGCGTTGCGCATTCCTAGTGGCCAGGCAATCTTCTGGGACCTGTGACGTGTCCCAGAAGATTGCCAGGAGGTAGGGGCCGCTTAGGAGGAGAGGAGTCGCCTAGGCGGCCCCGAGGCGGAAGGTGGAAGAGGGACAGGAAGTCCCTCTGAAACCTGGGGACACCCCCCCCCCAAAAGAAAATGACATGCCAAATGTGGCATGTAAGGGGGTGAGGAGTGCTTAAAGCGGAAGTTCAATTTTTGGGTGGAACTCCACTTTAAATTCCCAATGACATCATTGATCTTTTTAGCTATCTGTAAGGGGGCAATTCTTCCCAATGACCACAAGTGTAAGGAGCATTCTTCCCATTAGAAACATAGAAACATAGAAAAGTGACGGCAGAAAAAGACTGAGTAGTCCATCGAGTCTGCCCCTTTTTTATTTATTTATTTTTTTTAATTATTTATTTATTTATTTTTACATTAACCCCTTCCTTACTGGGCACTTAAACCCCCCTCCTGCCCAGACCAATTTTTGGCTTTCAGCGCTGTCGCATTTTGAATGACAATTGCGCGGTCGTGCGACGTTGTACCCAAATAAAATTTGCGTCCTTTTTTTCCCACAAATAGAGCTTTGTTTTGGTGGTATTTGATCCCCTCTGCGTCATTTCTGATCGCCGCTATAAACAAAAAATGAGCGACAATTTT
>BLSH010080519.1:1586511-1596959 GCA_018402905.1 Glandirana rugosa
GTTAAGAGTCTAAAGTCGCGACAGTGTGAAACTTACTGTTAACGTACCAGTACGTTGTGACACGGGTTTGATATAAAAGTATTAAAAAACTCTGTTTATCTCAAAAGAAAACCACCATAAATTAGTGGGGACCCAAAAAGAAAAAACGATGTGATTACATTTTTCTGTTGGTAAATACTGTTTTTTTTTTGCAAAAAGAATCTAAGATTAAAATTCCCATCAGTGCCACCTCATCAGTGCACATCAGTGCAGCCTCATCAGTGCCCATCAGCGCAGCTTTATCAGCGAAGAAGAAGAAGAAAAATTACTTATTTGCAAAATTAGAATCTAAGAAAAACGTTTTTTTTTTGTCATAAATGGTTGTCTTTTTACATTAGTGTAGCAAAAAAGAAAAACCCAGGGGTGATTAAATACCACCAAAAGAAAACTCTATTTGTCTCAAAAAATTATGAAAATATAGTTTGGGCACAGTGTTGCATGACCATGCAATTGTCATTCAAAGTGTGACAGCGCTGAAATCTGAGAATTGGCCTGGGCAGGAAGGGGGTGAACGTGCCCGGTATTAAAGTGGTAAAAGTGCATACTTACTGTTGATCATCAAAATGTACCCAGTGTTTCATGAATAAAATGCACAGCCCTTGTTTATAGCAACTATTCCAGCTACGATTGGTATAGGATAGGGGAGATAGAATTGTGGAGGAGGTGAATTTTTTAGATTTCAATTTTTTAAATACACTATTAATTGGGTAGTTAAAGTTACATATATATAACAATTTAATAATAAGATTTTTAAAATACAATAACCAGAGAGACCATGTCAATATTTTAAAATCTGAAACCAAAGCCATGTCTGAAAACAAGAGCTTTCATATTTACCCCTTCTGCCCTGCAGCTGTAGTGAAGTAGGGCCCGGAGGAAGGGAACCCAGATGTGTGTTGTGTGCTGAAGCGCAGCACTTGAAGACAATGGAGTCTAGTTATGTGTGGGCTTTCGGAAAGGTAAGCATTATTAACCTTGTCTTTGCCAGCAAGGCTTTGAGTTGAGATTTAAAACAGAGGCATTGTCTCTTTAATAGACCTATCTTGATTTTTTTTATCTTAATACCCTTTTTAATAAACGTAATTAATATATTCATCGTAAACCTTAAAAAAAAATGATGTCTCACCACCTAGCTTCACAGTCCTCACCGCTTCATCTTCCCCTTCTCCAAGGTTTAGCCCCTCTGCATTCTTTGTCTCCACCCGTACTATACAGTAATGTTGGTTACTATCTTCACCCTGTTTAAAATAAAGTCGTGCCTACCTCTATAATCCTCGTTTGCTGTCTCTCTCCTCGCACTCCCACAATCCAGTCTTGGTGCTGCCTCTCTCCACCTCCTTCAAAAGTCAATCTCGCTGCCTTCTCTCTGCTCTTCTTCACAGCCTACGCTCCCTGCATTCTCTCATTTTACCCCACTCTATCTCATTCTGCTTCATCTACTCTGACTGTCCATTTGTGCGCTTTCCTTTCTTCACCCTCCTCAAAATATTTCTAAACAATATAAGCTTAAAGCAGTATTAAACCCAAAAGCAAACATTTATTATATTGCAGCTTACCAATTCTTAGATGTGATGTCTGCATTTGTTTTTGATTTTACGCTTTCTTTTATTTTTATCTGGTAATGCAGTCAGTAGGGCTGTTGTTTTTCAAAAGAACAAAGTGATGTATCCAGATGTATCAGTTTACAGGGCTGAGACAAAACATTTAACACTACCAGGGGTGCTTACAATAATCAGCTTTTATTTAACCACTTCAGCCCCGGAAGGATTTCACACTTTAGGACCAGAGCCCTTTTTGCGATTCGGCGCTGCGTCGCTTTAACTGACAATTGCGCGGCCGTGTGACGTTGTACCCAAACGAAATTTGCGTCCTTTTTTTCCCACAAATAGAGCTTTCTTTTGGTGGTATTTGATCATCGCTGCGTCTTTTCTGATCGCCGCTATAAACAAAAGAAGAGCGACAATTTTGCAAAAAAACCCAAATTTCTTACTTTTTGCTAAAATACAAATCCAAAAAAAATATATAAAAAAACATTTTTTTTCATCGGTTTTGGCCGATTTATATTCTTCCTCATATTTGCGTTAAAAAAAATCGCAATCGGCGTTTATTGATTGGTTTGCGCAAAAGTGGTCGCGCTTACGGATGATGAGAATTCATTTTTGGTGTTTTTATTTTTTTTTATTTTTTACAAGTAATGGCGGCGATCTGCGATTTTTAGCGGTACTGTGATATTGGGGCTGACATGTCGGACCATTTTGATACTTTTTTGGGACCATTGGCATTTATACAGCGATCAGTGCTATAAAAATGCACTGATTACTGTGTAAATGCCATTGGCAGTGAAGGGGTTAACCTGCAGGGGGCGCTCTAAGGGATAACGGTGTTCCCTGGGCGTGTTCTTACTGTATGGGGGCTGCCCTAACAGGGAAAGGGAAGTGATCACAGCTTCCATGTAGAGGAAGGCTGTGATCACAACCCTTCCTCCTCTCACAGAACGAAGGTCCATGTTTACTTACACGGACCTCCGTTCTTTCAGTGCGGGGGGGCCATCGCGGGTAGCTGGCGGAGATCGAGTCTGCGGCACCCGCTCCCTGGCCCTCCCCGAACACAGTGAGCGTGTGGGCGCGCCTCCGGCGGCGCGCACGCTCACAGTGCACGATCTCGCAGCCGCCGTCGTATGACGGCGGTTTGCAATATCGAACCACTTTGTCGCCGTCAACCTGCGGTTGGCGGTCGGCAAGTGGTTAAAATTGGAGCGTGAAACACCTGGTGCAGCTGTGCATGGTAGCTAATCAGCTTATAACTTCAGCTTGTTCAATTAAACTTTGAGAAAAAAACTGGAAGCTGATTGGTTTCTATGCACCTGATTTTGCACTCCAGTTTTAGTAAATCAAAGTTGCACTGAGTAGATAGTTACCCAACATGTCAAGCTTTAAAGCGGAAGTAAACTCCGATACTTTGTTCCTAAATTTCATATAATTAAATGTAAATCGTTATTGTGAATCCTTGCGCCGCCATGTTAACCACTTGACCGCCAACCGCAGGTTGACGGCGACAAAGTGGTGCGATATCGCAAATCGCCGTCATCTGACGGCGGCTGCGAGATCGCGCACTGTGAGCGCGCACGCGCCGCCGGAGGCGCGCCCGCGCGCTCACGGTGTTCGGGGAGGGCCAGGGAGCGGGTGCAGCAGCCTCGATCGCCGCCGGCTACCCGCGATGCCCCCCCTGGAGTGAAAGAACGGAGGTCCGTGTAAGTAAACACGAACCTCCATTCTGTGAGAGGGGGAAGTGCTGTGATCACAGCCTTCCTCTACACGGAAGCTGTGATCACTTCCCTTCCCCTGTTAGGGCAGCCCCCATACAGTAAGAACACGCCCAGGGAACACAGTTAACCCTTAGAGCGCCCCCTGCAGGTTAACCCCTTCACTGCCAATGGCATTTACACAGTAATCAGTGCATTTTTATAGCACTGATCGCTGTATAAATGCCAATGGTCCCAAAAAAGTGTCAAAATGGTCCGACATGTCCGCCCCAATATCGCAGTACCGCTAAAAATCGCAGATCACCGCCATTACTAATATAAAAAAATAAATAAATAAAACCCCCAAAAATGAATTCTCATTATCCGTAAACGCGGCCACTTTTGCGCAAACCAATCAATAAACGCCGATTGCGATTTTTTTTATCGCAAATATGAGGAAGAATATAAATCGGCCAAAAACGGTGAAAAAAAATGTTTTTTTATATTTTTTTTGGGGATTTGTATTTTAAAAGTAAGAAATTTGTTTTTTTTGCAAAATTGTCGCTCTTCTTTTGTTTATAGCGGCGATCAGAAATGACGCAGCGATGATCAAATACCACCAAAAGAAAGCTCTGTTTGTGGGAAAAAAAGGATGCAAATTTCGTTTGGATACAACGTCGCACGACCGCGCAATTGTCAGTTAAAGCGACGCAGCGCCGAATCGCAGAAAGGGCTCTGGTCCTAAAGTGGGAAATCCTTCCGGGGCTGAAGTGGTTAAAACATATATAAGGTTTCTTACATGAATAAACTTTGTGTTTGTGAAAGCTTCTTCTCTGTAGCAGCCGCCGCCATATTGAATCCTGTCTTCCGCATCCAATACCATAATAACGTCTGCCCTTACTCCCTCTCCATGGCCATAATCTCGCGCATGCGCAGTACTCATCGATCCAAGCCTCGTTTTCATTACGGGGCTACCATGACAACCACGCTCCGCCAATCTGATCCGTTGCCCTCGCCGCCTCATCAACCCCTGTGACGTAGCGAGTCACATGGGGTTAAAGCTCTTGCAGGATGTCGGGGCTGATGCCAGGCAAAGGAAGTGAGGTAGCCCCGGCACGTAAACACCATTTTTCCGGCACAAAGAGCTTGCCGGAAAAGTGGGACTAAATATGCATGCGCCAATGATGTCATTAATCGATACAGGACCGATTGCACAGAAAGGAAGGAGGTAGGAAGCGATTAAAACAGAGTAGCGTGATGACTATTTTAGAATGAATAATATGGGGGAAACTTAACTGGATGGGTTTACTACCACTTTAAATTTGTGCATGCCAACAAAACGACAACAAAGATCAGTACCCTATATTCCCCATAGGCCATGCTTTAAAAGCCCCTAAAAGTCATCGGACCGAAGAGTGAATATTGACCCTAGCAATGTTCGCTGGTCTCCCTCCACCCACACACTTCCAGCAGCTGCAGCCAGTTTGAAAGCAGTTAGGGCCCGTTCACACAGGGGCGATCCGACGTAGACAGGCTTTGCTAGGCGGCTTTCAGCGCCACTTCAGGCTACTTTAGGCGACTTACAGTGCGACTTCATGCCAGGTGACTTCGCCTGTGGCCAATCAGAGAAGAGGGGGGGGGGGTTGCCCTAGATAAATTCTTTTCTTTTTCATGTAAAGTTGCTTCCGTGTAAATGGGGATCTGACTTGGAGGCGACTTCTATTGAATTCTATGGGCACAAGTCAGATAGAAGTCTCCTTAAAGTCGTGCAGGAACCTTTTGTGAAGTCTGAGCGACTTCAGTAGCGTACATTAAGACGGCTCCCATTCACTTCAGTGGGATTTCAGATGTCAAGCGAGTTGGGGCGACTTGGGGCGACTCAAGTCAGAGCGCAAGTCGCCCCTGTGTGAACGAGCCCTTACAGCAAAATGCTTTGTTTTATTTTGGAAAAAAAAAGTTTAAACAATATAAATAAAAACAACATTAGTCAAAAAAAAAAGGATAACATTACAAAAGAATATGGTACCTTTCCAGACAAGAGAGAGAGCTGACGAGGGATTCAATGTTATAATATAAGTAGGGTATATTACCTTAAAGTGGTTGTAAAGACAGAAGTTTTTTTTTATCTTAATGCATTCTATGCATTAAGATAAAAAGCCTTCTGTGTGCAGCAGCCGCCCCAGCACCCCCTAATACTTACCTGAGGTCCCTCTAGCTCCAGCGATGTTGTGGGAATGTCTCAGCAGTCCGGGACTCCCCTCCTTATTGGCTGAGACAGCAGCTCCCACTGCTGTCAATCAAAGTCAGTCAGCCAATGAGAATAGAGGGGGGGGCGGGCCGCAGCTCCGTGTCTGAATGGATACAGGGAGCTGTGACTAGGCTTGAGTGCCCCCATAGCAAGCTGCTTACTGTGGGGGGCACCCAACAGGAGGGAAGGGCCAGGAGAGCCGAAGAGGGACCCGAGAAGAGGAGGATCTGGGATGCTCTGTGCAAATCCACTCCACAGAGGAAGTAAGTATAACATGTTTGTTATTTTTAATTTAAGAAAAAATAGACTTTACAGTCACTTTAATGTACTCCTTCTGAAGGACCTTGATAATTGCAGAGCAGGAATAATCCTTTCTAGAGATTGAGAGGATATTCCAGTAGTATATTTTAGGTCCTGCAGGCTTCTTCCAGTCAAACCTCAGGGTGGCCATAAGTCTTTGCTCAGCAGTGATGGAGTCCCTCATAACTGTGTCTTGCTTTCAAATATATGGTCCACCAGCAGATAATAGTTTTTGGAAAAAAGCATTAGACATCCTCAGGTAGTTCCTTTCGTCATCTGGATTGTTCTTTTTTAATTCTCAAATTAGTTCAATATGTGAATATTGATCCCGGTTCTGCAGCCACTGTTTGGTCCAAATTCTTTGCTTTCTAGTGGTCTTTTGTCGATATTTATGGATGGCCGAAACCCCAAGTGCAATGATGCAAATTTTTGAACTCTGGGCCTCATCCATATAGAATATTAACCGTACGTTCCTAAATATACAACGTACGTAGATGCTTCCACAATGGAGTCCGTGAGGTACCTTAAGACACAGATTTATTCGGTTCCAATGCTGGTCCCTTTAACAAATTGCGTTGAACGTTCGTTCTGGGAGAAAGGCCGTGGCTACAAGGTCACACGCACACTGCGTCACTTCCGCTTGTATGTGAGATGTCAACACTACGTATGAAATTGATTGCTCTCTGAAAGATTTTTTTCAATTGGTTAATGTCGGCGCCGATTTCCTAACCGTGTATTCCTGCTATTGCTGTTGAAAGCAGTTATTGCTGTTAAATGGTTTGTCCTAACCCCTGTAAAAAAACGTATGATGGGCAGTTTGGCCTGTAAATTGGGTGAAAAATTAAAGCTCTAGCAGAATAGGCAATAAAACTATGTTACAGAAAAAATGAAAACATGGTGTTAATCCTATTGACAGACATTTTTTTAAGCTGGTGTGTTGGCCCCCTTTGTGGTTTTACAAAGGGTTTGAGAAAGTTCAGTTGCCACACACTTCTCTGTAAGCAGAAATCACAGGTGAGCGGTGGCATGCTGTTTCTTGCAGCTTTGCCATACTGACTTTCTACACAAAGCCAACTGAATCAAAGATTAGAAAAGACACAATGAAAGGTTGTTCAAATGGCAGAATGTCTTAGATATGATATAAATAACCTTAAAACCAGGGAAGCAGGAGCCACAAACCTGGATTTGTGGTAGAGGGTGAACTTTACTAAACAGGTGCAGAGTAGGGTTAACTATGTAGACAGGGTCAATATGCAAAATGGTGTGCATACAGAAGAGAACAATGTTAAACAGATTATGAAGCTGTACAAACAGGAGCTATTTGCTCTTAGCCTTTGTGACAGTGTCTCTGACAGTGAAGTTCGGGATAGGTTTGGGTACACAGGCAAAGAGCTTGAGGGATCTCAGAGTTGGTAACAAAGACAGGTGGCTGGAGGAGTTCCAGGGCTGGTACCACAGGTGGGTGACTGGAGATGCAGGGCTACGCCACTTCAAATCCTGTACTGTAATAACAATTGGCACTGTGCTCTCTGCAGTGGCTGGGTCTTCCATGGAAGATGCGTGCCATTGAGCTGCAGACTGGCTGCATGCATGCCAAGACTAAGGCCTCATACACACGGGCGTATCTTTAAAAACAAACAAATGTCGGGCCCGACGTCAAGGAAAAAAAATCTGTTTTTCTGTTTTTGCGTTATGCATCGGCGTTAGTGAGCATCGGTGTCAATAGACGTTTTTTTTTAAAAAAATCATCCCTCTGCTATTTTTCAACCTAAAAACGTCGGCGTCAAAAACGCCGGAAAACACCGATACAATATTAGTTGGCGTTTGTTGGCGTTAGTTGGCGTTTGTTGGCGTTTTGCGGCGTCGGCGTCAAAAAATTTCAAAACGTCACAGCCTCAGAATGCGATGGCCGTGGGTTCTACTTTCAGCTCACTAATGCCGACGCCCTCTACAGCTCAAAAACGCCGAAGTTTTTATGGGGCCATTGACTAACATGGAGAGCTGCAAAAAACGCCAGAAAACGCCAGCGTCAAAAAATGTCCATGTGTATGAGGCCTAACAGTGAAGGACTGTATACCTAGCTTCAGATCACATACCCGGCCACTTCATCCCCATTAGTTGTGTATATGGAAGACAGGAAAACATATCCCCTGTGTGTGTCCAGGAGTTCATGGGCTTGTTGTAGCCAAGGTGATTGTGGGAAAAGGAGTTAAAGGAGCCTGCTCTTGCATCTGAGCATATGGTAAATAAAGAGGCATGTTGCTAAAGTGTTAGACCAGGCCTTGGCAGTACATTCAGTGTACACTACCCTGGCTGAAGAGTGGAAATGTACGATCTTAGCAACAAAGTTTGGATTAAGGACAGGGCCAGGCAAGGCAAAGCATACATTTATGATGCTTTTGTTTGTGAACTTCCCCTTGAAACAGACATCCACTCAGGGGCAGCCCGTCCATTAAGGGCGCACAGGCGCCGCCCCTCTCTCCAGCCTCTCCCTCTATTCTAATGGATAGATTCATGCATAGCACAAATCTATCCATGGCCACCCGCAACCAGCCCCTATTCATGAGGCTGGCCCCTTTCAGAACGCCAGGCGCATACATTTCAGAAACCTCACTGGTTTTTGAAGCACCTGATTAGAGCCACAGGCTCTAACAGGCTTCAAAATAGAGTGGCTTGAGCAGAGCCACTCATGTGTGTTACAAAAGCAAATGAATATTTGCTTTTGTAACACTGAATCGCCTCTTGGGTATGTTACCGGTTTCCCGATTGGCTGAGTCAGGCGATCCTATTGGGCGCCTTTCTCAGAGGAGGAGGGGGATGCACGGCCGAAGCCAAGCAGCTCCCCACTCGCCGAACACCGATGCCTGCCTGCCCGCTCCTAAATGGGGTAAGTGTGGGACTTTGATGTCCCGACTGCCCTGGGGGGGGGGGGGGTTGCTGGATGCTGTATACACCTCTGGTCATGCTGTATACTCCTCTAGTCACGCTGTATACTCCTCTGGTCATGCTGTATACCCCTCTGGTCATGCTGTATACTCCTCTGGTCATGCTGTATACTCCTCTGATCATGCTGTATACTCCTCTGGTCATGCTGTAAACTCCTCTGGTTATGCTGTATTCCCCTCTGGTCATGCTGTATACCCCTCTGGTCATGTGTATACTCCTCTGATCATGCTGTATACCACTCTGGTCATGCTGTATACTCCTCTGGTCATGCTGTATACTCCTCTGGTCATGCTGTATACCCCTCTGGTCATGCTGTATACTCCTCTGGTCATGCTGTATACTCCTCTGGTCATGTGTATACCTCTCTGGTCATGCTGTATTAGACTTGTGCATGGCTAAAAATTATTTTTTTTCGTTTTTCGGAAATTCAAAAAATTCGGAAATTAAAAAAATTTGTAATTCGGAAATTAAAAAATTTGGAAATCCGAAATTCGGAAATTTGCGGTAATTCGGCAATTGTGGTAATTCGGAAATTCGCGGTAATTTGGCAATTGCGGTAATTCGGAAATTCGCGGTAATTCGGCGATTGCGGTAATTCGGAAATTCGCGGTAATTCGGCAATTGCGGTAATTCGGAAATCCGCCAATCGGAGCAGACGAAAATCCGAAATTCGGAAATCCGAATATTGGAAAAAACTAAGAATATTTGAAATAATAACTAACTAATAACTATTAAATTACAGGTATTGGAACTTCCTTGAAAGTTTGGCTGTTAATGAACTTAAATATGAAATTTAGCACTAATAGTCATACTTTCTAGAAAATTTCAATACCTATATTTAATAGTTATTTATTATTATTTCAAATATTCTTTTTTATTTCCGAAATTCGGAAATAAGGAAAAACATTTGAAATAATAAGTTATTAATTTATAATTTTTACTTATTATAAATTATAATAAGCTATTATTATTTCAAATGTTTTTCCTTATTTACGACTTTTGCAGTGTGTGACTGTATATATGCATACTGTATGTATGTGTGTGTGTGCATACTGGGTGTGTATATACTGTGTGTATATTGGATGTATATTGTATGTATACTGTGTGTTTACATACAATATAAGCACAGTATGTACACACCCAGTATGCACACACATATACATACAGTATGCATACATACAGTCACACACTTCAAAGGTCAGAAATAAGGAAGAACATTTGAAAAAATAATAGCTTATTATAATTCATAATTAGAGTTGAGCGAACACCTGGAAGTTCGGGTTCTGCTGGTCCGTCCGAACTTCGGGACAAAGTCCGGGTCCGGGTCCGGACGGAACCCGAACGATCGCACGGACAACGAACCCCATTGAAATCAATGGGGACCCGAACTTTTAGGCACAAAAATGGCTGTAGCAAAGTCCTGGAAAGCCCCAGAGGGCTGCAAAAGGAAGTAAAATGGGGGTAAGGGTAGGGCAAGTGCCCTACAAAAAAATGGGGACAGGGAAATAACTTTAAATATTTTTAAAAAAATAAAAACTTAAAAAATGCAAAAATGGAGGTGAATGTGGATCATCTTCAAACTGTGTCTGAAAAGTATTAATTAACGGTAGAAGCCATATAACTGTTCTAAAATCATCTTCAAACTAGGGCAAGTGCCCTACAAAAAATGGGGAG
>BLSH010080519.1:1602885-1616494 GCA_018402905.1 Glandirana rugosa
AGCCCCCACCCCCCTCCTGCACAAAACTCTCATCCAACTTTTAGGTGGGAGATCAGGTAGTGCTGTGCTCTCTCAGTGGAGCGATCCTCCATACAGCAGATGACATAGGGTTGGGCTGTACACAGTTTGATTACCCTGCCCCCCAATCACCTCCAATGACCGCTCACTTCCCAGCAGCAGGGAATAAATCAAACTGTGCAATCTACTTGAGGATTGCTCTGCTGACAAGAGGGGGAGAGCACTACCTGTACCTCCCGGCTTTCTCTTCTCTGTCATTTCTCCTTTGCAAGGTTCACTGCTCCAGGCTGCTCTCCACTTGTCCCAGCTGTGAGTGCGGGGTTGGGGGGAAGGCACTCAGGGTCCATGAAAAGGCCTGGGGGACACACAACTAAAATCAGCACCCCACCTAGATCCAGCCATGGTGTCACCCTCTGGTGGGTGTCACATGGTGCGGTTCACTCCCCCATACCAACGCCACTGAGTTGATGCCAGAAAGATTCTACTTTGTCTTGATAGCAGAATATTTACAGTATGTTTTATGGGTGTTTTGTAATACTTTAGAATATAACTACCACCTTTTTATAATTGAAGCCTAATCACGGCTTGTCACACCTCTTCTAGTTTTACCCTTCTAAAGGTATGGCAGCAAATTATGAAGTCACAGTAAAACAGGCTGTCCTGAAACAATACAGGGTAGGATAAAGACATCAAACATGGATTTAAAGAGCAGGATGGCCTGAGCTTTGATATGTGGGTGTAGACCAGTGAGAAGCTTTACCAATGCAAACTAGGTACATGGGAAATACTTTGTGTAAACTTTATTTGGAAATGAGATTCTTCTTTACTGAGACTGAAACAATATGTAGTCAGAGTTGGAATAATATATATAAGGATTAATTTGCGCTTACCCTCTAACCAAAAAAATATATGAACTGAAAGGTGTTGCTACTTATAAAAGTCTAAATACACTCGCTACATATACAGAAAAAATATAAATGCACAACCTATAAATATTCAAATCAAACTTAATAATATCAAAGAACAATATTCTTATTGAGTCCATACAGAAAAAGCTCGAGTGAATGACTAAATAAAAGGGAATAACAAAAAAAAAGCAAAAAATATATATAAAAAAGAAATATTAGGAGAACCACCGTTTCCAGTCGATGCCTCTTACGGGGAAACGCGTTGGGTGGAGCTGTATTCTGTGATGTCACCACGCTTCAGTCTGCAGGTGAGGACCGCAGCTGACTGCCTGTTTGTTTGCTTCTTACCGTTTTTGTTACATGTAAGTGCAGTAGCTGTCTTTAATAAATTTTCACTCACGCCCGGGAGAATCCATCGTAGATGCTCTGTTCTAACAACGAAGATATACTGAGCAGAGTATTGCCATGTGGAGCAGTTTTTTGCATAAAGAGAGAGCATCCCAGCAGCCTCCCCGGCCAGCCAGCCAGCCTGCCAAAAGCTAGCCAGCCAACCGATCCCACCCTTTTTTAAGCCAATTGGAGCCTCAGGCTCTAATCATGTGCTTCGCAAAAAGCACATGCGTCTGACGCCCTGCATGTAGCACATGGATTGGGGGGGGCACATGGTCGGGCGCATGGATTAGGGGGGCATCGCCCCTGCATGAGCGGCCGCCACTGATAGAATTGGAATGATAGAAAGGCTTACTGAAAAAGAAATTCAAGATTCAAAACCATGTGTAGTCCTAATATGTTAGCAAACTTAACGGGATTGTAAAGCTTCCTTTTTTGTTTTTAAATAACAAACATGTCATACTTAATTCCTCTGTGTAATGGGTTTTGCACAGAGTGGCCCCGGTCATTTGGTGACTTCAACATCCCCGTTAATGTTAACAGCCCAGCTACAGCTCAACTTCTCAACTTATACTCATCTTTTGACCTAACCCAATGGGCACATACTTCCACTCACTCCAAGGTTAATACCCTTGACCTTGTATTCTCCCATCTCTGCAATCCTGGCAACCTCACCAACACCCGCTTTCCTCTCTCTGATCACAACCTCATAACTTTCACTTTTGCCACTTTAACCCTTCTCTTCTCTCTGCTACTGACCACCTATATGACATAATCTCTCCCCTGTATTGTCCTGATCTGGCCACCTCTGTCTACAACAGTTCACTCTCATCATCACTGGATGCACTTGCTCCTCTAACTACATGCAGAATCAGGCCCTGACTGTTACAACCCTGGCAAACTGAAAATACTAGAAATCTCAAGAGACAGTGCCGTGCTCTTGAACGTCTGTGGCGTAAAACCAAATGCCTGCAGGACTTCACCCTATAAAAATCTGCCCTCCTAAAATACAATTCCTGACTCCATGCTGCCAAAACAAGCCTACTTTGTCTCTCTTATTAATACCTTGTTATCCAGTCCCCATCAGCTCCTCTCAACCTTTAACTTCTGTACTTCATCCCCCAACCCCTCTACCCACTACTCAATCACTGCCCAAGAAATTGCCAAGGACTTCAAAGACAAGATTGATGCAATACGTGAGGACACCGCCACTGTGCGTACATCTTCCCCATCCAACATACTTTGCCTAACAGCACAGTCAACAACCGGCTACTACTTATGAGGGTGCAAAACTTCTCTCAGATGCCCACCTAACCAATTGTCCCCGATCCTGCTCCCTCACAACTACTACAGTCGCCCTCTTATTCTATCCTATGCTCCCTCACTCACATCTTCAATCTCTCGCTCTCTAGTGGCACCTTCCCCTCGCCTCTAAAACATGCGCAGATCACTCCCATACTTAAAAAGCCCTCACTGGACTTCACCAACCTGAACAACTTAAGACTCATCTCATTGCTCCCATTCACCTCTAAGCTTCTAGAACACTTAGTCTACAACCGTCTTAGCTCCTACCTCAGTGAAAACAACCTTCTTGACCCCCTACAGTCTGGCTTTCGCTCGCAGCACTCCACGGAGACCGCCTTACTAAAACTCACTAACGATTTACTAACTGCCAAAACCAATGGCCACTACTCTATACTCATACTCCTTGACCTCTCTGTGGCCTTTGATACTGTTGATCACCCGCTCTTGCTCAATAATCCCTTGGCCTCTAAGACTCTGCTCTATCCTGGTGCTCCTCCTACCTATCACAGCGCTCCTTCAGTGTTACCTACAACTCTGTCTCCTCTTCTCCATTGCCCCTTTCTGTAGGGGTACCCCACAGACCCTTGGACCCCTTCTCTTCTCTATCTACACCTCCTCCCTTGGTCACCTGATATCCGCCCACGGCTCCCAAAAGCACTTATATGCCGATGACACCCAAATCTATCTGTCTACTTCTCACCTCACTCCTTCAGTCTCCTCTCGCATTAATAACTTACTTACTAACATATTAGCAAGGATGTCACACCACTTCCTTAAACTAAATCTCTCTAAAACCAAGCTATTAATATTTTTCAACTTTTCCACCAAAATCAATAATGCAGCCATCAATCCCTCCCCTCATGCCAGGTGTAATCCTAGACTCTGACTTGTTTTTTTCAGCCCCAAATGCAATCGCTGTCGAAAGATTGTAGACTTCACCTCCATAACATCTCTAAAATACGCCCCTTTCTAACAAATGAAACCACCAAGCTCCTCATTCACTCCTACTACCTCTCGCCTTGACTATTGCAACTCCCTTCTCATTGGCCTACCTCTCCATAGGCTATCCCCTCTTCAATCTATCATGAATGCTGCTGCCAAACTTATCCACCTTACCAACCACTCAGTGTCTGCCACCCCTCTCCACCAATCTCTACATTGGCTCCTGATCGCCCAGCGAATAAGATTCAAAATACTAACCACAATATACAAAGCCATCCACTTTGCCCCAAGCTACATTACCAATCTTGTCTCCAAATATCACCCAAACCGTCCTCTCCGCTCCTCTCAAAACCTCCTACTCTCAAGCATGGGCGTCCGCAGAACTTTTTCCGGGGGGGGCATAATTTCAAGGTCATCCATGCTCTGCCCCTTTTTGACAATGTCATAATTACATTATCACGGTCAAAGACTGCAGACGTAGTAAAGGAGATGGTCAGAGACTGCAGACATGATACAGGAGATGGTCAAGGGCTGCAGACATGATCCAGGAGATGGTCAGAGACTGCAGACGTGATACAGGAGATGGTCAGGGACTGCAGACATGGTACAAGAGATGGTCAGAGGCTGCAGACATGATCCAGGAGATGGTCAGAGACTGCAGACCTAGTACAGGAGATGGTCAGAGACTGCAGACATGATCTAGGAGATGGTCAGAGACTGCAGATGTGATACAGGAGATGGTCAGAGATTGCAGACATGATACAGGAGATGGTCAGAGACTGCAGACGTGATACAGGAGACAGTCAGAGACTGCGGACATGATACAGGAGGCGGTCAGAAACTGCAAACATGGTACAGGAGACAGTCAGAGACTGCAGACATGGTACAGAAAACGGTCAGAGACTGCGGACATGGTACAGAAGACGGTCAGAGACTGCGGACATACTACAGGAGACGGTCAGAGACTGCGGACATTGAACAGGAGACAGTCAGAGACTGCATACATAGCACAGGAGACAGTCAGAGATTGCGGACATGGTACAGGAAACGGTCAGAGACTGCATACATGGCCCAAGAGACTGTCAAAAACTGCAGAGACTGCAGATGTGATACAGGAGATGGTCAGAGACTGCAGACATGATACAGGAGATGGTCAGAGACTGCAGACGTGATACAGGAGACAGTCAGAGACTGTGGACATGATACAGGAGGCGGTCAGAAACTGCAGACATGGTACAGGAGACAGTCAGAGACTGCAGACATGGTACAGAAGACGGTCAGAGACTGCGGACATGGTACAGAAGACGGTCAGAGACTGCGGACATACTACAGGAGACGGTCAGAGACTGCGGACATGGAACAGGAGACAGTCAGAGACTGCATACATAGCACAGGAGACAGTCAGAGATTGCGGACATGGTACAGGAAACGGTCAGAGAGTGCATACATGGCCCAAGAGACTGTCAAAAACTGCATACATGGCAAGAGGATAAGGACCTAGTGGGGAACCCCTGATCTGATGCCTGATTCCAGGGGGGGGCAATTGCCCCCCCTTGCCCCTACCTGAGGACGCCCATGCTCTCAAGCTCCCTTGTCACCTCTTCCCATGCTTGTCTCCAGGATTTCTCCAGAGCCTCTCCCATCCTCTGGAACTCTCTACCTCAACCTGTCCGGCTATCTCCTACTCTAGCTGCTGATTATCCCACAAGGTGTGAAGTTGGAAAAGTCAGTTATGCATGCAGAAGATCAGAACTGAATACTAGCAACAAAGATCAAGCTAAGTCAATAGCAGGGTAGTATACAGGATGTTCTCAAGTCTAGATATTACAACATAGGTCAAGACATTTATATATGTGGATCAAAAGCCAAGAAACTAGAAAGACAGTGGGCTTCATTCACAAAGGCAACTTGCATACAGTATGTACATTATCTCACAAAAGTGAGTACACCCCTGCTACAATGTAAAGTAGTGAGTGTACAGCTTGTATAACAGTGTAAGCTTGCTATCCCCTCAAAATAACTCAACACACAGCCATTAATGTCTAAACTGCTAGCAACAAAAGTGAGTACACCCCTAAGTGAAAATGCCCAAATTGGGCGCAAAGTGTCAATATTTTGTGTGGCCACTATTATTTTCCAGCACTGCCTTAACCCTCTTGTTCATGGAGTTAACCAGAGCTTCACAGGTTGTCACTGGTGTCCTCTTCCACTCCTCCATGATGACATCATGGAGCTGGTGGATGTTAGACCTTGCACTCCTCCACCTTCCATTTGAGGATGCCCCACAGATGATCAATAAGGTTTAGGTCTGAAGATATGCTTGGCCAGTCCATCACCTTTACCCTCAGCTTCTTTAGCAAAGCAGTGGTCGTCTTGGAGGTGTGTTTGGGATCTTTATCAGGTTGGAATACTGCCCTGCAGCCTAGTCTCTGAAGGGAGAGGATTATGCTCTGCTTCAGTATGTCACAGTACATTTGGTATTTATGGTTCCCTCAATGAACGGTAGCTCCCCTATGCCGGCAGTACTCATGCAGCCCCAGACCATGACACTCCCACCACCATGCTTGACTGTAAGCAAGACACATTTGTCTTTGTACTCCTCATCTGGATGCCACCACACACGCTTGACACCATCTGAACCAAATAAGTTTATCTTGGTCTCATCAGACCACAGGACATGGTTCCAGTAATCCATGTCCTTAGTCTGCTTGTCTTCAGCAAACTGTTTGCGGGCTTTCTTGTGCATCATCTTTAGAAGAGTCTTCCTTCTGGGACGACAGCCATGCAGAACAATTTCATGGTCTGAGCACTGACAGGTTGACTCCCCACCCCTTCAACCTCTGCAGCAATGCTGGCAGCACTCATACGTCTATTTCTCAAAGACAACCTCTGGATATGATGCTGAGCATGTACAACTTCTTTGGTCATCCATGGCGAGGCCTGTTCTGAGTGGGACCTGTCCTGTTAAACCTCTGTATGGTCTTGGCCACCGTGCTGCAGCTCAGTTTCAGGGTCTTGGCAATCTTCTTATAGCCTAGGCCAGTGATGGCAAACGTTGGCACCCCAGATGTTTTGGAACTACATTTCCCATGATGCTCATTGCACTCTGCGGTGTAGTTGAGCATCATGGGAAATGTAGTTCCAAAACATCTGGGGTGCCAAGGTTCGCCATCACTAGCCTAGGCCATCTTTATGTAGAGCAACAATTCTTTTTTTCAGATCCTCAGAGAGTTCTTTGCCATGAGGTGCCATGTTGAACTTCCAGTGACCAGTATGAGAGAGTGAGAGCGATAACACCAAATTTAACACACCTGGTCCCCATTCACACCTGAGACCTTGTAACACTAACGAGTCACATGACACAGGGGAAGGGAAAATGGCTAATTGGCCCAATTTGGACATTTTCACTTAGGTGTGTACTAACTTTTGTTGGCAGCAGTTTAGACATTAATGGCTGTGTGTTGAGTTATTTTGAGGGGACAGCAGATTTACACTGTTATACAATCTGTACACCCACTACTTTACATTGTAGCAAAGTGTCATTTCTTCAGTGTTGTCACATGAAAAGATAGAATAAAACAATTACAAAAATGTGAGGGGTGTACTCACTTTTGTGAGATACTGTAGGTGTCTGGACACATTTTGCCTAAATATTGCATGGGTTCCTGAAACTGTAAATTCACTATACAGTTTTGCAGGATTTACCTCAAACCGCCCAGTAAATACCACATGAAAAGGCATTAACCTCAATTCACAGAAGAAAATAATGAATTAAATGCATGCTGTAATTAAGTAGTCGTCCAGGCATGCAGTATTTATAAACTCACAACAGTAAAATCAGTCTGTATATGCAGAATAGCATGCTTGCTATACTCACTGTGGTACTTAAGGGGTTAATCCTCTGCATTGTGTAAAAAGGCTCTTTGATCCTGTATGGACAGATCTCCCCCCCCCCGCAGGGCCTCTCTTGGCAAGGCCAAATAAGACACAGGCAGTTTGGTCTGTATTGCTGTAGAGAATATTTCCTTGTGGAGCTGAGCTAGCCAGGTCACATGGTATGACATCACACATGTGGGTGTGTATAGAGATCCTAAATGACAGCCCAGTCCCTCCCTCCTGCTCCATGCCCAGTAACTAAAAAAAGAACACAGTGGTTGGGATGTGACATCTTGATTATTGGACGATCCGCCTACCATAACAGCATGAGGACACAAGCTATAGTGGAAATCTCCTCCTACCTGAACACTCAGCACTGGACAGACGCTGCAGTTTATCACATGAACGTGGTATACAGATCAGCCAAAAAAGGTATATAGTGGCAGTAATTTAATGTAAAAAGAAGATTTATAAGCTGTGGGCACTGTATGGGGGCGGATTAACTATTTTCATATTACTGGGTTTAGCAACACTTTAAGGAATGTAAAAAATAATAGGCAATTTTGAGTAGTTTCTGCCTTTTTGGATCAGTTCTCTCAACAGTAATGCATAGAAACCTAAATATGGAAATTTGTTGTGTTTGATTTACTTAACTACTTGACTTCCGGTAGATTAACCCCCCTTCATGACCAGGCCATTTTTACTTTAACTGACTATTACACAATCAAGGGATGCAGTACCTAAACAATATATTTCTATATTGTTTCACAAATCTCTTGGAGCCCTGGGCATAGACACTCTCCACCTAGCCAGTGTGGGCGGCCTGTCCCTCTGGTGATTTGGGGGCTTGGTCGGCCCTGGGTCTTCCGCCCCCTCAGCTCCCGGCTTGAGCTGTTTGGGCGCGGCCTCCCCACTTCCTAGCAGCCCACGCTTGGAGATATTGAGTTTTACATGTAAGTAGGGAGGTTTGACCCCCTTTCCGTGTTCCTCCCCATTCCTCTGGATGTGTATATACACATTCCCCCTATATGGGTTTAATTACCAGATGCTGTGCATCTTACACACATTTCAAATCCTTTTGTTTTATATATTATATTATATTTATAGATATTGTATCCTGCATGCATCCGCTCCTGACGAGGTGGTTTTATCCCCGAAACATGTAGAGCTTACACAGATGCATGCACACATGGTTTTTAAGAATCAAAGTATTTTATGTGATGTATTTCTGGAGAGCCATTACTATAATGTGGAGTAACATTGGCTTACATGTTTTTCTCCTATGTATAATGTGTCATTGTGATGCTTATATTTTACATTCAATATTTTTTTGACTATCTATATGTGGTTTATACATTGTATCAATAAACAATATACTTCTCATCAGCATCTGGCTCCCTCCCCATGCTTCACTCAAAGTACCAAATTTCCCTTTTTTATGCATTAGGGATGGAGGCACCCACCCACCCCCCTACCCTGGGTGTCTCATTTAAAGTCCCAACTTTTGTCCCCTCCTTTTCAATTTAGGCCAATATGTATTCTGCTACATATTTTTGGTAAAAAAATTCCAATAAGCGTATATTGATTGGTTTGCGCAAAAGTTATAGCATCTACAAACTATGGGATATTTTTTTTTCTACTGGTAATGGTGGCAATCAGTAACTTATAGCGAGACTGTGATATTGCAGCAGACAGTTGGGACACTAACTGACACTTTTTGGGGACCAGTGACACTAATACAGTGATCGGTGCCAAAAAATTTGCACTGTCACTGTACATGACACTGGCAGGGAAGAGGTTAACATCAGGGGAAATTAAAGGGTTAAATGTGTGCCTGACCAGTACTTTACTACGTTCCGCGTGTGCACCAAAGCATTGATGGGTGCGGTGGACATCGAGTCCGATGTACCCGCCGATGAGCTCCTGCTGTATCTGATCACAAGTGCAGTATTACATGCTAGGTACATGATCCTGCGTAGCACCGCCTTGCTGCCTTATATATGCAATATACCGTCGGCAAGAGGTTAACCACTTGCCAACCAGCCGCCGTCATTATACGGCAGCAGGTCGGCTCTCCTGCGCGAATTGCCATAGCTGTACGGCAGCTCGCACAGGCGCAGTTGTGGGCGGGAGTGTGTCGGCGGCAGTAAGCACTCGCGCCCGCTGCGTGAGTGTGCCCACAGTTTGGGCAGACTCAATGTATGCCGGCGACCTTCAATCGCCTAGTACAGAGGAAGAACGGGGATCTGCCAATGTAAACAAGGCAGATCCCTGTTCTGACATGGGACATGACAGAGATCTACTGTTCCCAGTCATCGGGAACAGTGATCTCTGTCATGTTCCTGCCAGCCCACCCCCCCCTACAGTTAGAACACATCTGGGGAACACAGTTAACCCCTTGATTTCCCTCTAGTGTTTAACCCCTTCCCTGCCAGTGTCATTTTTACATTGATCACTTTATTTTCATAGCACGGATCAATGTAAATATTGTTACTGGTCCCCAAAAAGTGTCACTTGGGGTCAGATTTGTCCGCGGCAATGTCGCAGTCCCGCTAAAAATCGCAGATCGCCGCCATTACTATTAAAAACAATAAATAAAAATAAAAGTCCCTAAATCTATCCCATAGTTTATAGACGCGATAACTTTTGCGCAACCCAATCAATATACGCCTATTGCATTTTTTTTACCAAAAATATGTAGAAGATGTTGATGAGGACAAGAGCCTCTTCCTGACAACCCTGCTCGATGGTTGTCAGGGTCTGCGGGCGGGGGCTTATCAGAATCTGGAAACCCCCTTTTACAAGGGGGCCCCCAGATCCCGGCCCCCCACCCTATGTGAGTATGGGGTACATGCATTTCACTGTGCTTTATACTAATTATCAACAGAATTACATGGTTGGCTATGGTGCCACACATATATCTCAATAGGACTTGTAATTAAACACACAAAATCAATAAATTATAAAAATGATCACATTTATTTAGTACAATTAAAATACTGCATTGTTAACATTCATTAATAATCCAATGATTTTAACTATAGATTTATAGCAATTTTAGATTTAAAAAAAATTATAACAGCTTTTAGAAATTAACAAGGATATTGCACAAGAGGGTTTGAAAGAGAGCCAGATATATTTACAAAAGGCATTGGAAATCCAAGAGGCAATTGGAAGGCTGGATAATGATTTAAGTAAGTAAGTAAGTTAAAGCGTAAAGTTTTAACCACTTAAGGACCGGAAGAATTTCCCCCTTAATGACCAGGCCATTTTTGGCGATACGGCACTGCACGCTTTAACTGACAATTGGGCAGTTATGCGACATTGTACCCAAACAAAATTGACATTCTTTTTTTCCCAGAAATAGAGATTTCTTTTATTAGTATTTGATCACCTCTGCGGTTTTTATTTTTTGCGCTATAAACAAAAAAAGAGCGACAGTTTTGCAAAAAACACAATTTTTTTACTTTTTGCTATAATATATATCAAAAAAAAAAAAAAGTAAAAAAAAAAAAAAAAAAAAAAGTAAAAAAACGAATTTCTTCCTCAGTTTAGGCCAATATGTATTCTACTACATATTTTTGGTAAAAAAAAACGCAATACGCGTATATTGATTGGTTTGCGCAAAAGTTATAGTGTCTACAAAATAGGGAATAGATTTATGGCATTTTTATTTATTTATTTATTCTTTTATTAGTAATGGCGACAATAAGCGATTTTTTAGCGGGACTGCGACATATCGGACACTTTTGGGACACTTTTTTGGGACCAATGACATTTATACAGAGATCAGAGCTAAAAATAGCCACTGATAACTGTATAAATGTCATTGGCAGGTAAGGGGTTAACACTAGGGGGAGATCAAGGGGTTAAGTGTTCCCTAGGGAGCTGTTTCTAACTGTGGGGGGAGTGGACTGACTGGGGGTAGAGAGAGAACGCTGTTCCTGATCACTGGGAACAGCAGATCTCTCTCCACTTCCCTGTCAGAATGGGGATCTGTTTGTTTATACTGACAAATCTCCATTTTGGCTCTCTGTGGAGCGATCGTGAGTGGCGTGGCCCCCCGGCGACGTGGCACGCGCCCAGAAAACCCTGTTCCTGTGACCGATGTACGATGACGGCGATTTGCGGGAATGTACCGACCTGCTACCGTGGAATGTCTTACGGCGGCTGGTCGGCAAGTGGTTATAGAGATAAATTTGAATATGCTAGAGGAAAGGCATATGAATGGGATCAAAAATGATTCATGTCTAGGAAGCATACCAGCTGACGAGAAATGTGAAGACAGTAGTTAGTCTGATATGGAGTTGATATTGTCTAAGACACAAGCATCATGCAAACACAGTAGCAATTCCCATTAAATATTACAGAAAAAAAAAGGGACACAAACAAATGAAAATGACTCATAGATTGAAAAAGATATGTGGAGTGAGGATGGGGGTATGAACACAAATTTAAAAGAGAAGTATGGCCATGGGTTTTTTTTGGCCATACTTCTCCTCTGGGTCACAGTGTACTTACTTGTGCTTTCCTGTGACCCAGAATCAGCCAACAGTGGGCTAAAGCTCACTATTGGCTGATGTCACAGAGCTGCTCCAGGCTCTGGAAGGATCCTCCTGACAGCAACTGTTGGAATCCACCCAGATGTCTGAGCTAGATGCTCCCGTGTCCTCAACAGCCTGGCGCTCCAGTGAGTGCTGGAGGGGCAGAGCAGAGAGTGATGACTGACAGTCACTGCTCTCTGCTCACAGAAGACTCAAGAACTGAGCTATCAGCCTTCATGTATTGCTCAGTTGTCTGTGTTAGAACCAGTGTGCGACAGCTGCAGCCATATAGGTGAGTATGAATGTTTATTTTTTTTTCCAGTCCTAAGCTTCTCCTCCAAGCGATTCACATTAAAGTGATTTTTCTAGCACAGAAAGTTTTGACACAGCTGAGGAAAGTGAAAGCCGTAGAAAAAGAACAGGGCATGCAGATAGCACATGCCAATAAGATGACTCATCCATTGGTAAAGAAATATGGGATCAAAAAATTTGTAGTTTACTGAATCTAGATGATGGGTTGAAGGTTATTAACTTATCATGTAGGACAATTATGATGGCCATAATTGGTTATTTTTTTTTAAATTTTGAAATGAAGATGGAGTCTGCATCAGACAGATTTTTACGGATGCAATGCTTTTTCAGACTCATATACAACAAAATATATTTCTTTTTGTAAAATATGGACCAAAGCTTTAACAATAGAACAGATCAGTGTTTTGGAAGGAATTTGGTTTCTGTCCTATACAAAGAAGAATTTATTCAATACAGTGAAGGACATTTATTTGTTTGCTCACAAATATATTCTCAAGATTTTGCATGAGAGTTAATCGCTTCATTCAATTGCCTCTTGATGTACAAAGAAAAGATTAGATGGAACTCTCTAAACAAGATTAAATGAAATTGGGGAAACCTAATGTAACACCTAGAAAGGAGTTCTACAAAAGATTTAGATGAGGCTAAACAATGGGAAGAATAGATATGCAATAAGTTGGAGATTGAAACACAATCTCAAGGTTTAACAAAAAAAGAGATGTAGCGAAACTGGCAAATTTAAAATGTAGGAATGCAAAAAAAAAAAAAAAAAAAAATCAATTTATGAATGTGAACAATGGAATACTGTTGTTTGTAGAGTCAATTGTACAAGATTTGGAAAAGATTGACTTTAAGACAGTATAAGGCAGGGTTTCTCAACCAGGGTACATATGAAGGTAAGCTGTGCAAAGATAGTTATAAAACTTTATCCCAGGGATTCTCAACCTGGGTTCCATTGAACCCTAGGGTTCCTCCAGAGGTTGCTAGGGGTTCCTTGAGCAATGGTCAATTTCTACCTCTCAGATAAATTCCCAATGATACCATTGATCTTTTTAGCTATCTGTAAGGTGGTGATTCTTCCCATTGACCACAAATGTAAGGAGCATTCTTCCCAATGACCACAAGTGTAAGGAGCATTCTTCCCATTGACCACAAGTGTAGGGAGCATTCTTTCCATTGACCACAAGTGTGAGGAGCATTCTTCCCATTGACCACAAGTGTAAGGAGCATTCTTTCCATTGACCACAAGTGTAAGGAGCATTCTTTCCATTGACCACAAGTGTAAGGAGCATTCTTTCCATTGACCACAAGTGT
>BLSH010080519.1:1629939-1643422 GCA_018402905.1 Glandirana rugosa
CAATTTTTTTTTTGTAAGGAGACGATAAAAACTTGGACTTTTGCGTCCAATTGCAGCCATGCCTCAATTACGCACAATCACTCGTAATCACTCGCAAAACGGCCGAGTCGCAGTTATTGCGGTATTACGATGTCGAAGCCTTGCGTGCCCAGGACACAATCAAAATGTCGAATTCTTGCGGCTGCGGTAGATGTCGAGTTTTTGCAGTCGCAAACATACCCCGGTAACTTATTGTACCTCTCGACGTTTTTTGCGATTTTTTACACCACCATTTTTTGTAGGCACACATACTCCGGAATCATAAGTGGAATAATTCGCGCTCACTATACACGTTCCCGCAGCCGCCGTCGTATGACGGCGATTTGCGGGAACGAGCCACTTTGCCGCCGTCAATTGCCGATCGGCGGTCGGCAAGTGGTTAATAAGGTGAATACTAAGGCCTCATACACACGGATGTTTTTTACCACCACATTTTTTAGCGTTTTTTGCAGCTCTCCATGTTATTCAATGGCCCCATACAAACGCTGACGTTTTTGAGCTGTAGATGGCGTCGGCGTTCTTAAGCTGTAAAACTAACACAGGACCCGTGCGTTCCGAAGCTGTAGCATTATGGCGTTATTGACGCTGAGCCGGCAAAACGCTCACTAATGCTCACTAACACGCATTAACTCCGTACCGACGTTAACCTGCGTTTTCAGGTTCAAAAATAGCAGAGGAATGTTTTTTTTTTAACACAAAGCGGCGTATCGCTGACGCTCATTAACGCTGATGCAACATGCCGACAAAATTGCGTTTTTGACCCGATTTTTGCCAGACGTTGGTCCCGACGTTTTGCTATTACGCCCATGTGTATGAGGCCTAACTATCATTTCACTTATTTAATGCTGTTGACAATAGCACTCATGCAACGAGTTAAAAAATAGTTGTTTAAAAAGCAGTTATAATTATATGGAAATATGACTAGGTAATGCATATACTCAGGGATAACAAATATTGTATAGGGTGACCACAAATGTTCTAAGCTGGTTTAAGGTTACAACGCCTTCTCAATGAGCAGGTGGTGGAGCAGATCAGAACTACAACATGCTGAATATCTGGAACAGTCGATATAACTGTCAAGTATGAGAGCGGTGCTACAGTCTGCAACACCCGGAAGAAGATGGACAAGCACAGATTCTACAAAGGTTGCAGCCTGCTAAGACATTCCAGCACAGCGTAGTATTCTAAGACTCTTCTGTAAAGGAGGGGTGCCATTGCAGGACACACCTTAGAGATGTCTGTTTTCGTCATTGTTACTGTGACTTTGCAGTACTAAATATGCTACATTAACTCTTGTGTCTGTGTTTTCTATAAAGATCCTTTACTTATCAGTCATACGTGTATAGGTCAACAGAGCCATCTTTTTGTTTTGTATTCATGACCTCTACTGTGCATTACACAATCATGCCCCCTGAATTCTGTCTATTACGTAATCCTGACCCCTGCTCTCCTATCAGTCATACATGTATGGGTCAACAGACCCATCTAACTATAGCTACTTTACATTAGCTTCTATTAGGTATGCAAGATCATGCACCCAAAAAGCTGAGGGAGGTGTCAGCTGGAGCTGCAAGCACAAACGCTTAGGCCGCTTTCACACTGGGTGGCGGTGGGGCGGTAGTGGTAAATCCCCACTAGTTTCAGCGGGGATTTACCGCTGTTATAGCGGCGCTATGGCGGCGGTGCGGTGCGCTTTTAACCCCCACAGAGAGTTAAAATGAGTCGGCGTGCAGCCTCTTTGGAAGTGCTGCCCCATTGTTTTCAATGGGCAGGGGTGGTGGAGGAATGGTGTATCACCGCTCACCGCACCGCCCCAAAGATGCTGCTTGCAGGACTTTTTGAAACGTCCTGCAAGCATACCGCCCCAGTGTGAAAGCACTCCGGCTTTCACATTGGGGTGGATGGGGAGGGATTTTTGAAGTGCTTTACAGGCGCTATTTTTAGCTAAATAGCGCCTCAGTGTGAAAAGGGTCTAAGGGGTGGATTTACTAAAGGCAAATGGACTGTGCACTTTGCAAAGTGCAGTTACCCTCTGCAAGTGCAGTTGCTCCAGAGTTTAGTAAATGAGGTAAAGGTTCACTTTGCAACGAATACCCAATCACTTGCAAGGAAAATAAAAAACAACATTTTTGCTTGCACATGATTGGATGATGAAAGTCAGCAGAGCTTCTGTTCATTTACTAAGCTCTGGAGCAACTGTAATTTGCAAAGTGCACAGTCTTTTTCCCTTTAGTAAATCAATCCCTTAATTTCTTATGGGACAGGAAATCTATACATGACAACAATGCATGCTATGCATATAGCTTACCTTGTATGGGTAGAAAAACACTTGGGGGTTGATTTACTAAAGGCAAATAGACTGTGCAGTTGTACTCTGCAAGTGCAGTTGCTCCAGAACGTAGTAAATGAGGTAAAGCTTCACTTTGCAAAAAGTACCCAATTACGTGCAAGGAAAATAAAAAAAAAATAACGGCATTTTTGCTTGCATGTGATTGAATGATGGAAGTCAGCTGAGCCTCTGTTCATTTACTAAGCTCCCTGGAGTTAAGGAGTGCAACTGTACTTTGCAAAGTGCACAGTGTATTTGGCTTTAGTAAATCATCCTCTTGCTGTTCCTGTCCAGGATACAAAATGGTAGTTCTCAAACTATGCCAGGGAAAATGCCTAGGCTGTTGGTTTATTCCGTAACTAGAGGTTGAACCATGATCAGAAAAACATCCTATCTTCTTCATGGCAGCCAGTGAGGGCCCCCTAAGTGGCCAGCGTTTTCAAGTGGCAAAGGCTACCTGGGGTCTTCAGGTTCATCCAAGCACCTAGAGCAGCTAATTAACATGTTATTTTATACAGAGTCGTTTATTTCTCCCTTTCAATTTAACATGGAAAAAACCAATAGAATAAATCTTAATACATTACAAGTTATACGCAGGCTAATTAGAACTGTCTGATTATATTGTAATCCAGAGGCGTAACTAGAACCTTCAGGGCCCCGGTGCAAGAAATTATGAAGGGCCCCCTGACCCCTGGCCAGGGCCCTTCCCTCTTCCCACTGATCCTTGGGCCTTTTACTCCTATCGTGGGTCCCTTTATTACGGTACTGCAGTGGGGCCCTTTCACAAGTTCTGCAGCAGGCCCCAGGGGGGCCAGTGAAGCACACAGGGGCCCTGGGAACAGCAGAAGACAAGTAAACTGGATAGAGAAAAATGGAGGAGATTGGGTCCTCTAAATACCACCCCTGGCATCCCTCCTATTCAGGTGTACAAGGGAGGCACATGGGCCCCCTGGACCATGGGGCCCGGTTGCAATTGCAACCCCTGCAACCCCTATCGTTACGCCCCTGTTGTAATCCTCTACTTACTGATTGAACACTTTTACAATTGTATGGCTATCTATTGTAATAATGAGATGACTGCAGTAGAAAACACCCAGTTACTGTCCTCTAATGTAAAAGCCTTTCAATTACCTACTTATTTACCTGGAGTAATAGTAGGGGGATATAATAAACCCTGGCTTTCCGCCTATGTCTTGGGATGCATCATCTGTAAAAAGCAAATGTTATAAAGGACACATTTATAAGTTTATATCTATGTTGCTATGTACTTTGAATCCATATTTTACAAAAAAAAAATGTAATAGAGGTGCACCCATGACCCAGAATTCACAGAGCATCGTAGGTTTAGGAAACAGAAAGCACAGCAGAAAATCCTTGCTTTCAAATTCTCTTTCTAATTGAATATCCATATGGACCTGTAGAAGAGGTATGGGGGGAATAGGAAGGGGAATAACCTCACTGTGTAATTTGGTTTTGTATGAGTTTGTGCTATTAAACTCTGTAAAAAATGTAATTAAGATGAATCTAAACATGAACTATTCATATGCAATATGAAGTATAGATTGTAAGCTCTAAGGAGCAGGGCCCTTTTATTCCTCTTGTACCAAATTGTGATGTAATTGTACTGTCTGCCTTCATTTTGTAAAGCACTGCGCAAACTGTTGGCGCTATATAAATCCTGTATAATAATTATAATAACATTCCGCTCTACCTATCTCACTTAACATGTGACAGTATCAGCAGCTTTAATAGGTGTAAAATATAGATAGAAATAGCATAATGCAATACCGCACCAATGGCACTAATCTAAGTAACAAATGTTAAGCAATGGTGGGGGATTTACTAAAATGACAGCACTCAGAATCTAGTGCAGCTGTGCGGTAACCAATCAGCTTCTAACTTCAGTTTTTTCAATTAAGTTTTGACAATAAAACCTGGAAGCTGATTGGTTTCTATGCAGAGGTGCACCAGATTTTCTCCAGTTTTAGTAGATCAACCACAATGTCTTACTACTTAATTCACTAACCTCTAAAATCTTCATTGTGGACTTTTTAGATTTTCTAGGTTGGTGAATTAAACAATAGGATCTGGTTTAACCACTTCCCGCCCATAGGACATCATATGATGTCCTAGACTTTCAGTGGTTATATCGGCAGCTGCAGTCATCATCCCAGTATCAAACTTTTCAGCTAGTGATTCTCTTTAATGTAGAAGTGATTTGAGAAGCTATACGGCCACAGAGATGGGTCGCCCCCTGCCCCATCCCACCACCGCCTTTACCAGGCTGTCCCTTCTGATCGATGAGCTCGGTAACAATGTGACCGCTGCGATCGCATTCGCTAGATAGAGTGGAAGGAATAGAAACCGTAAGCAATGTGGATTTCCTCACATCCGATTTAGGTTTGTTTGTTGACAAGCCATTACTGGCTTAAACAGCATCTAATTAAACCAATCTCAATTAGATCAGATGCTTTGAAGGCCAGAGGAGAGTTCGGGGCTCTAAAAAACACCAGATCTCTCCATAAAGAGGCCCATGCCATCACAAGGGATGTTGTTCATCCATTGTGATAGCAATAAAGTTGATAAAAAAAATAAAATGAAGGTACAGTGTTAAAAAATACATTTAAATAAAATAAATAATTTAAAAAAATGATAACGTGGCCCCGACCCCCCATACTTATGTGCAAATGCGAGCCGCACATAGGTCCCGCATGCATATGTAGATGGTGATCGCAAAACACATGTGAGGTATCTGAAAACATCAGAGCAAGAGCAATAATTCTAGCACCAGGTTAATATATAACCAGAAAAATCCATTTCAAAAAAGTTATAAACTGATTTGCATTTTAATGAGTGAAATTTGATCCCCTATCAATCAGCAAGATTGCTGGACCTCAGGTGTCTTCTATACAGGTAATGAGCTGAGATTAGGAGCACTCTCTTAAAAGGAGTGCTCTTAATCTCAGCTTTTTACCTGTATAAAAGACACCTGTCCACAGAAGCAATCAATCAATCAATCAATCAGATTCCAATCTCCTCACCATGGCCAAGACCAATGTCAGGAACAAGATTGTAGACCTACACAAGGCTGGAATGGGCTACAAGACCATCACCAAGCAGCTTGGTGAGTGGGTGACAACAGTGGGTGTGATTATTCGCAAGTGGAAGAAACACAAAATAACTGTCAATCTCCCTTGGTCTGGGGCTCCATGCAGCATCTCACCTTGTGGAATTTCAATGGTCATGAGAACGGTGAAGAATCAGCCCACAACTACACGGGAGAATCTTGTCTATGATCTCAAGGCAGCTGGGACCATAGTCACCAAGAAAACAATTGGTAACACATTACTCTACGAAGGACTAAAATCCTCCAGCTCTCGCAAGGTCCCCCTGCTCAAGGAAACACATGTACAGGCCATCTGAAGTTTGCTAATGAACATCTGAATGATTCAGAGGAGAACTGGGTGAAAGTGTTGTGGTCAGATGACATCAAAATCGAACTCTTTGGCATCAACTCAACTCGCCATGTTTGGAGGAGGAGGAATGCTGCCTATGACCCCAAGAACACCATCCCCACCATCAAACATGGAGGTGGAAACATTATGCTTTGGGTGTGTTTTTCTGCTAACGGGACAGGACAACTTCACCGCATCAAAGGGATGATGGACGGGGCCATGTACCTTCAAATGTTGGGTGAGAACCTCCTTCCCTCAGCCAGGGCATTGAAAATGGGTCGTGGATGGGTATTTCAGCATGATAATGACCAAAAACACACAGCGAAGGCAACAAAGGAGTGTCTCAAGAAGAAGCACATTAAGGTCCTGGAGTGGCCTTAATTCCATAGAAAATATGTGGAGGGAGCTGAAGGTTTGAGTTACCAAACGTCAGCCTCGAAACCTTAATGACTTGGAGAGGATCTGCACAGAGGAGTGGGACAAAATCCCTCCTGTGATGTGTGCAAACCTGGTGGCCAACTACAATAAATGTCTGACCTCTGTGATTGCCAACAAGAGTTTTGCCACCGAGTACTAAGTCATGGTTTGTGAAGGGGTCAAATATTTATTTCACTCATTAAAAAAATTCAAAGCAACTGATGACTTTTTTTAAATGCTTTTTCTGGACATTTTTGTTGTTATTCTGTCTCTCACTGTTAAAATAAACCTACAATTAAAATTATAGACTGATCATTTCTTTGTGAGTGGGCAAACGTACAAAATCAGCAGGGGCTCAAATACTTTTTCCCTCACTGTATATATTCTCATAACTTCAGACTTCACTGGCTGTATCCTTGCATCAAATCAGTGACTGACTAGGAAGTTGAAGAGGAAGTAAACCCTGATGGGTTTTACTTCCTTTTTAGTTCCCTGCAAAGTAAAAGCATAATGTGCTAGTATGCATCGCATACTAGCACATTATGTGCCACTTACCTGCAAACAAAGCCCACGCTGTCCCCGATGGAGGCCGCATCCATGTCTGCCCGCAGCTCTTCCTTCTGGGTCCGCAGGTCCCAGAGTCGCGTGACCTCACTCCCCCGCATGTGCGCGGGAGCTGCCTGTCACGGCACTCGCTAGTGAAGAAATGGCACGTGTAGTGCGCAACGGCGCACTACAAGGTAAATATCTCCTTAACGGCGCATGTTTAGGAGATATTTACTGTACATATAGGTAAGCCTTATTATAGGCTTACCTACTGGTACAGCTTCCACTTTGGGGGTTTACAACCTCTTTAAGCCAAGTGTGAGAATTTCTATTCTCACAGGTTTCATTTAAGAGAAGGGTCTATTAAAAAAAGATACCACAAGTTTATAAAACACAGCGGTATTTAAGAGTCTTGAAGTCAAAGTCATGTGACCAGCTCTCCTCTTATCATGGAGTTCTCTCTACTGCAAAAGGCCAAAGAAACTACAAAGGACACTGTGGGCACCATGCTGTGGCCTGCACTCTATGAATGAGCTGTAAAATGAAATCTACAGGGCCATATGTGAGCAATGACATTTATAAAATATGACCATGGTCATATTTGGTTAGTGATGTGATTTTCTTTTGACATTTGTTTTTGTCAAAATTGGCTGTCTTTATTTACAGTTTACATTTTTATGCTGAATGAATAGAGGTACTGCTTACCCGTTACTCATTCAAGTAGGGAGTAAGGGCTGATTTCTGGGTGCCCCCTTATTTTTAAAGGAGGTTTCCAGATTCCCATAAGCCCCCACCTGCAGATCCCCCACACCCACCAGGCAAGAGATGTGAAGAACCGTTTCTTGTTCTCATCATCATGGGGCAAGGTGTTCTGCCAAACCAGAAGGGTCTGGCATGGAACTACATATACAGTATATATATATATATATATATATATTTTTTTTTTTCTACGTGGGGTCCCTCTTGACATCCACACCTGTCCCTCATCAAGGATAGGGGTCTAGTATGTATTTTTTGGGGGAACCCTACACTTTTTTAGTAACATCTATACGAGCTGGGAGCTGTCATTTACCAGCAATTTAAAGTGGAACTTTACTTCCTAAATAAATATTTGCAAACCAACAGGCTTTTTAATGCAGAAGAATCATACCATGACTCTTTTGCATTGCTGTATTCTTACCTGCTTGCTCTCAATGTACACTGATTGGTATCTGCATGAGCAGGAGTGATGTCATCCCGGCTCCAACAATAAAAATAGCTAAACGTTGGAACCCAGAAGAAGACTGGCTAAAAATGTCAATTGGTGCTCCTGTAAATGTCAGTTTTGCTGTTGTAGGTTGTATACATCATACAGCACATCTCAGATTGCTACCTGTCAAACCAAACATTTCAACTTTTTTTTGCTTTGAAACATGTTTCCCAGGCCAACGCCCATTTGCTTGACAATTCCTTGCTTATTAAAGGGGTTCTAAAGCCTTTACTCTTCTCTAAATGCTATAGACTCTCCTGCGGCAGCGGCGTCTTATAAGTTGTGGTGGGAACAAGACCTGAATACCTCTATTGAACCAGAGGACTGGAACAAGGCCTGGTCCTCCGTGGCTAAGTGCTCCTTCAACACGGCTACTCTGGAAGCTGCATATACTGTAAAGTTCTTTTACGATGGTACTGGGCTCCGGCCCGAATAGCGAGCTCAAACCCTTCCTATAGCGACCGGTGCTTCAGAGGTTGTGGCCAACAAGGGGATGTAGTACACATTTGGCGGTCCTGACCCCGCCTCACAGGGTACTGGTTCAGGGTGTTTGGACTCCTACATTCTTTATTTTTCATATACCCATACACAAGTATGCAAAAATCACCTTGTTGCACTGCCCAATCCAGGTCTTGTTCTCATACCAACAAAAACTGGCATCTTATTTATTTATAGCTGCTAAACGGGTAATAGCCAGAGCTTGGTAGAAAACCCTCTGTTCTGTCTGCTATGGTGAAAAGCACCTTAACCGATCTTATGATAAATGAGAAAATATCAAGTATTCTAAATTATTCTCAATCTAAATTCCTCAAAATATGGTCACCCTGGTGATCCTATGCTCTCCCCACCCTGCATCCAAACAGCCAGGGTCTCTCCTAAGAACCAGTTTGTAACTCTCCCCTCCTGCAGGACTTTTCCTCCCCTCCCTCCCTCTCTCTTTTTGCTATCCTGACCCTTACGTCTTTTTTTTTTCCTTCTGTTCTTCACTGCTGAGACCATGCTTATGGCCTCCCTTGGTCTCCCTCCCTGAGTCCTTGGACTTAGAGCCGATTTCTTGTTGACAAGTGGCCACCGTTGCCAGTTCTCAAAGTCTTTTTGTACCTCTTTTACCAATTGTTCACCCTGACCTGTGCCGGGGTGTCTAATAGACCAGTACGCACATTACCCTCTGCTGTTAACCAGTGCGCCTGCAACTTGGGCCGCCGTTAGATTGCCCTTAGGCCCTGGTGATATATACGGACCTTTGGTTAATACCACTAGGTGGACATTTAGTACTTATAAAAGTCACCTGATTGGACTTTCCCAGCCCACACCTTCCTGTTATGTCTACTGTGCTGTACCCCTGCGTGGGAGAACATTTGTCAAGTTGTTATGCTTATTACAATAAAAATTATTGTACCAGAAAGTGGTTTTAAAGCCTAAGGTTTTTTTTTACCTTACTGCATTCTATGCAGTAAGGTAAAACATCTTCTGTGTCACACAATCCCTCTGTCACCCCCCCTTGTACTCACCTGGCACAATGCATGTTTCAGATGCTACTCATTTGAATGGCACTTAAAAACGCGGTTTGGTTCTGCCACGATTGTTGCATGATAAATTGCGTTGCAATCGCGGCAAACTGCATCAAGTGAAGCATGTCGTCCAAAAGAAACTTCTGAATTTTTTTTGGACAACAAGCTTCATGCAATGCAGTTTGCATCGTGATTTATTGAGAAACAATCATGGCAGAATCGCACTGCATGTTTAGGTGACATTCACATTAAAGGCATCTGAAATGTGCTTTGTGCGATTTGTCACTCACACCTGGGCGTTTTGAAATCCCAGGCAGAATCATGGCAAATCTGCCTGCGATTCAAAATGCCCAGGTGTGAATGCAGCCTCAGACACAGCAAACACATAAACACACAAATAGAAAACCTCCATATACTGTACACAGCCCCATACCCACAGTTGATCCAGAGGAAGGCAAAAAAAACCCAATAAAGCCCGATCCAATTTGCTTCAGCAGGAGAAAAAATAATTCCTTCCTGATCCCCCAATGGGCAAATCGGATATCCAGTTAAATTTTGTGCATTTAGAAAAGAATCCAGACCTTTTTTAAAAAAGTCTAGTGAGCTGGCCAGCACCAGCTCTCGAGGGAGTCTATGTCACATTTTCACAGCTCTTACTGTGAAGATTTGGACCATTTATCTACACTATATTGTCAAAAGTATTGGGACGCCTGCCTTTACACGCACATGAACTTTAATGGCATCCCAGTCTTAGTCCATAGTTTTCAGTATTGAGTTGGCCCACCCTTTGCAGCTATTACGGCTTTAACTCTTCTGGGAAGGCTGTTCACAATGTTTAGGAGTGTGTCTATGGAAACGTTTGACCTTTCTTCCAGAAGCACATTTGTGAGGTCAGTCACTGATATTAGACAAAAAAAACCTGTCTCGCAGTCTCCACCCTAATTCATTCCAAAGGTGTTCTATCGGGTTGAGGTCAGGACTCTGTGTAGGCCAATCAAGTTCCTCCACCCCAAACTTGCTCATCCATGTCTTTATGGACTTTGTGCACTGGTCCAAATAATTTGGTGGAGGGGGGATTATGGTGTGGGGTTGTTTTTCAGGGGTTGGGCTTGGCCCCTTAGCTCCAGTGAAGGGAACTCTTAAGGTGTCAGCATACCAAGACATTTTGGACAATTTCATGCTCCCAACTTTGTGGGAACAGTTTGGGGATGAACCCTCCCTGTTCCAACATGACTGGGCACCAGTGCACAAAGCAAGGTCCATAAAGACGAGCGAGTTTGTGGTGGAGGAAGGTGACTGGCCTGCACAGAGTCCTGACCTCAACCCAAAAGAACTCCTTTGGGATGAATTAGAGCGGAGACTGCGAGCCAGGCCTTCTCATCCAACATCAGTGTCTGACCTCACAAATGTGCTTCTGGAAGAATGGTCAAACATTCCCATAGACACACTCCTAAACCTTGTGGACAGCCTTCCCAGAAGAGTTGAAGTTGTTATAGCTGCAAAGGGTGGGTCAACTCAATATTGAGCCCTACGGACTAAGACTGGGATGCCATTAAATTTCATGTGTGTGTGTAAAGGCTGGTGTCCCAATACTTTTGACAATATAGTGTATTTATACATGTTGTTCATATCCCCCCTTAAACTCTTCTTCTCAAGGGAGAACACATTCAGTTCAGCTAATCTTTCCTCAAAGCTGAGTTCCTCCATTCCTGTTTGTCACGGAAACTTTGTACGGAGCTATGTGATGAGGGCTGAGTCACTTCTCTGATTCATCCAAGTCTGTGTGTAAATTTTACCTTGATTTATGATCTGTATAAACAAGCTTTTTTTCTTTAACACGTGATTGGTGGAGAGAGCAATCAAAGGTGCCTAGAGCTCCATGTTCTTGAAGAAAAAAAAAGAGTCTATGCAGTATTTGATATACAGAGAGGAAAACAATATGTTTTCATTTGGAGAAATAACAAAAGAAAATATGTGCAAAACTATGACACATTCCTTTAACCACTTCAGCCCCGGAAGGATTTCCCACTGTAGGACCAGAGCAATTTTTGCGATTCGGCACTGTGTCATTTTAACTTGCAACTGCGCGGTCGTGCAACGTTGCACCCAAACAAAATTTGCATCCTTTCCCCCCACAAATAGAGCTTTCTTTTGGTGGTATTTGATCACCTCTGCGTATTTCTGATCACCGCTATAAACAAAAAAAAAAGCAAAAAAAAAAAAAACAATATTTCTTACTTTTTGCTAAAAATATGAAAAAAAAATATAAAAAAACGAATTTATTCATCGATTTTGGCTGATTTATATTCTTCCTCATATTTTTGGTAAAAAAAAATGCAATCAGTGTTTATTGATTGGTTTGCGCAAAAGTTGCCGCGCTTACAAACCATGAGAATTAATTTCTGGCTTTTTTCCAATTTTTTTTTTACTGGTAATGGCGGCGATCTGCGATTTTTATTGGGACTTTGATATTGGGGCGGACATTTTGGACATTTTTGACACTTTTTTGGGACCAATGACATTTATACAGCGATCAGAAATTTAAATATCCACTGATTACTGTGTAAATGTCATTGGCAGTGAAGGGGTTAACCTGCAGGGGGAGATCTAGGGGTTAACTGTTCCCTGGGGGTGTTCTAACTGTGGGGGGGCTTGGCTGCCAGGGGCATAAGAGATCTAACTGATCCCAGTGACAGGGATCAGTAGATCATTTAAATGCCCACTGAAAGAGCGTTCTTTCTCTCTGCCAGGTCATCGCGGCTTGCCGGTGGACATCGGGTCCACCCGAGCCGCAGGCACACTCCTGAAGAGTGTGGCGGGCAACTGTGCATGCGCGAGCCGCCGTTTATAGATGCCAATTCGCACTACAGCCCCACTCTGCAGCAGTAAATGTACGTGAGCTGGTCGGGAGCCGGTTAAAAAAAAAGTCACAGGATACGTTCCCTACCCTCTTTCTGTGCTGCATTGTTGTTCTAAGTTAAAGTGGAACTTCCATTTTAAGTGACCCCCTGACATGCCACAATTGGCATGTCATTTTTTTTTGGGGGGGGGGGCCCTGTTTTCACAGGGTTCCAGCTCTCACTTCCTCTCCTAGAGCTGCGGAGCCGGAAGGAAGTTCACCTATCCCCCTTCCCTCCCGGCCATTCACAGCCTTGCAGCGCGGCTCGCGCATACGCAGTACACGCCCAGCTTTGAAGCCAAAGCCGGGCGCCCACAGTTGCAATGCTGGCACTGCACGGAGGAGAGGGAGAGGAGCAAGACAGTGGGCGGCCACATCGCTGGAGCGTGGGACAGGTGAGTGTCCGATTATTAACCTGTACAGGTCCGCGCTATTGACAAAAGACGTCAACAGCGCGGACCTGAAAATCCGGGTGGACGTCCATGGACGTCTGCCCCTTTACACGCCCCCTGCGCGCACTGGGCGGCGGCGGCGGCGCGCGCACCGCCGCACGCTGCGTGGGCGTGCCCGCGGGTCGGGCGGACTCGATGTCCGCTCCTGACCCGCGATCGTCTTACAGAGCAGTAGAACGGGGAACCGCCGATGTAAACACGGCGGTTCCCCGTTCTGTGACAGGGGACAAACAGATCTACTGATCCCTGTCACTGGGATCAGTTAGATCTGTTATGTCCCGACCAGCCCACCCCCCCCACAGTTAGAACACACCCAGGGAACATTGTTAACCCCTTCACTGCCCCCTGCTGGTTAACCCCTTCACTGCCAATGACATTTATACAGTAATCAGTGGACATTTAAATTTCTGATCACTGAATAAATGTCATTGGTCCCAAAAAAGTGTCAAAAATGACCGACATGTCCGCCCGGATATCAAAGTCCCGATAAAAATCGCAGATCGCCGCCATTACTAGTAAAAAAAATAATAATAATAAAAACGCCATAAATCAATTCCCATAGTTTGTAGACGCGATAACTTTTGCG
>BLSH010080519.1:1643451-1653662 GCA_018402905.1 Glandirana rugosa
CAGTCGTCGTTGTGAAAAACAAACTCCACTTTAAGAAGATATTTGAAGATACGTGCAGGTACTATTGAACGCGTTTATTTATTTCAAGTTGACCATTTATCAGGCCAGGATTTACCAAATGACTGTTATTTTATAAAGTATACAGTACCTGTCATTTTGCATTAGACACAAAAAAAAAAAAAACAGTTCAATTCAGGTTTTCATTCTTTAACTTTTGTTTTCTGGTGTGGCTTCAGTTTAAAAGCTGGGGAATTAAATCTTTTGTGTTTAACTGAAGTTTATTCAAAAGGAATTCTTTTTAGACAATAAAAGCGGCTACTGCAATGGACAGATGGATCATATAGGCAGCTCTTACTGTAGGTTCATTGTTAAAGCGGAGTTCCACCCTTTTAAAAGTCAGCAGCTACAAAAAGTGTTGCTGCTGACTTTAAATAATCAGACACTCACCTGTCCCACGGTCCAGCGATGCAGCCGTCTGCTGCCTCGCTCCTCTCCCCCTCCTCTGTGCGGCGCTGGCATTGCAACTGTGGGCGCCCGGCTTTGGCTTCAAAGCCGGGCGTGCACTGCCACGCTGCAGGGCTGTGAATGGCTCGCCAATCTTCTGGGACCTGTGGGGGGACAGGTGAACTTCCTTCCGGTTCTGCGGCACCAGGGTCGAAAGTGGGAGCTGGGACAGTGTTGCCAACCTCCCGCAGCATTTTTTACTGGCAAAACATGGAAAATTTACTGGCGGAGCACATTTTTTTACTGACAACCTGTAAAATAACTGAACTCCTATTAAAAACTAAGACAATTGATATTTAAACACAACATGGAAACACTGACACTACCCATATCAAGTAATTTGTCATGCTGTGCTGACTTTTTATCAGACCCTGATATTTATAGACAGTTGTAAAAATCACTGATTTTTACAAACTGTCAGTAAATTTACTGGCGGTTGGCAACACTGAGCTGGGACCCTGTGAAAAGGTCCCCCCCACAAAAAAATGACATGCCAATTGTGGCATGTCAGGGGGTGACCTGCACTTAAAGCGGAAGTTCCACTTTTGGGTGGAACTCCGCTTTAAGGCATTAAACAATGCTGTGAAACCTGGCTAAACAGCATTACTCATGCTATGTTTAGCTGTTTGCCTGAAGTTAAACTTTAAATAAAAATATGGAATAAACAAAATTTGATTGATGATTTGAACCTCTGTCTGCAATGTATTAAAATTATTTCTAAAAATCAGTTTAGAAGAAAAAATTAAGGACCTTGCGCTGGCTCTGACATGACATAACATGACACTTGTGTATTTCTAGTTTGGTTTAAGATTAGAACTTTGAAACTTTGAAATATTTGCAGTATACCTCGGGGGTCATTATGGATTAGCAGATAGATGACAGTCATAAATGTCACTGACACTTCATAAATTCTTTGTCACATGCAAGAAGTGGTAGGGTGTTCACTTGTGTAAGAGTAGGACAATAAAAGGTTATGAACAATTTTCCATTAGTTTCAACAACAGCTCATTTTTCAGATGTTCCCTCAGTGTAAGCAGTACTGATAAGTGAACTGCTAATAAAAAAAGTATCACATGTAGTGCACAACTGTGTATTATTTATTATTTATTTGTTATTCAAAAAATGCAAGGCCTTCTCTAAATGGTCGCTGTGCCAAGCGAGTGACCCCCGGTGATTACTATGCAGAAGGGTGGCTTCTTGGCACTATACAATGACCATAACAAGCAAATGTGGTGCACCTACCCTTGGATTCTAAACCAAAAATGAAGGGCCAGCACCTGTGCCAAAACCACAGCCTCTACAAGCTGTTCGAACGAGACATCTGATTAGAAAAAATTGGTAACCCGTTGTCTGATGCTCTTATAAAACTCTATTAGATGTCCATCAGGAGTAAAAGATCCAATAGAGAAAACTGCTGATGCGTTTAAGCCCTTATGAGCTTTAGCCCTGGTTCACACTGAGTGCAGGAATGAAAAGGTGCGCGTTCAGCTGAACTCGCACTACTTCATTCCCGCATGTCAGTCCCGATTTCAGCTGCGATTTCACAGGCATCTGTGCAGGTTTCTGCACAGATGGCTATGGAAATCGCACCTGAAATCTCAAAAAGTAGTACAAGAACTACTTTTTGAAATCGGTGCGGCGCCGCAAGTGCATGATTAGGATGGTGCCATTGCTGCCAATTTGGCATGTCAAATCGCATTCCAAATCATGTCAATGTGAACCAGGGCTTAGTCATAGCAAACACATACCTCCCAACTTTTTGAGATGGGAATGAGTGAGACCTATCAGCAAAAGCATGTAGGCATAGGACACATACCCCCTGCCACGCCCCTTAAAGGAGAATTAAACAAAAAAAAAGATTAGTTAAAACCACAAGTGTTTTTTTTTACCAATACTATTCCTTTATATTGGCTTTTGAAATTTACAAATGCAGCAATTTAGAAATTGGACTGGGAAACATTTTTTTTAAAGATAAATAGTGCAATTAATATATATAGCTATATAGATCAGACCAAAATGAGGGATAAATGAGGAGGAAAGAGGGACAGAGGGACTTTGTTCCAAATCAGGAACAGTCCCCCGAAATCAGGGACAGTTGGGAGCTATGCAAATGGTAACAGCTCACTATATAACTTCTCTTTAAGTACCCAAGAGGGGTGGTGGCAAAAACTTAACTTGGCGTAACAACCAGAAGATCTCGGCCATCATTGTAGTAGTTTGGGCTACTACAGTAATTTACAGCTTCCACATAGGCCGATCAGGTATCACATATGCATACTTACATGGGACCAAGCTGGAGCAATGTAAATATGCAAAATATATCATCCCTGGGATTAATCTTCAAAACTGATCATGACATCCATATACATCCATATCCACATACTCCCCCAGTCACACAAATCAATGCATTCAGTGAAAAGAATTCATAGCTTTTTCTGAATGAAGATGTACAATGAATGACCTGCTATGATCATTGTACTGCCACAGGAGCTACAAGTCTCAGCACTGGACAATGAATGCTTACTGTACTGTGAGGGCTGAATGAACAGTTTTAAAGCGGTTGTCTACCCATTTTGTTTACTTTTACCTACAGGTAAGCCTAAAATAAGGCTTACCTGTAAGTAAAATGAATATCTTCTAAACCTGTAGGGTTTAGAAGATATTCCCTCTCTAATCCGCTGCGGTGTTACGGCGCATGCGCCATGCCGACAAAGGCCCGGCAATAGTTCCTGACCTTGCCGGAAAGACGGGTCCCGCATGCATGCGCGGGAGTGACGTCTCGAGGCTCCGGCCAGTCACAGCGCCGGAGCCGCATACCCGGAAGCAAGATCCGAGGGAAGATGTCTGCTCCTTCAGAGGGGACCGAGCAGCCCGGTCAGATCTTCATTTCAAGGTGAGTATTTCATAATGAGCTAGTATGTGGTAGACAACCGCTTTAATAAACAAAGCAGCCAACAAACATGGACGGGCATCAGTATGGGTAATTTATTTGTACACAGCAAATGGCCTAAATTTTTTTCCCGGAGTTCAGCTTTAAACATTTACTCAGTAAAAACATTTTATGATGCAAAGTATAATTCCATGAGTGAAAAAGCACTACAGCACAAATAAATTCCCTATTGTGAAAAGGGACAATGTTATCTCACCCTCTTCAGAATCCCAGGGACAGTGGGTAAGCGCCCATGGTAGGGCCTGAAAAGGGTTAGTCTACACTGTAGTTTCTGAACTGTTTGGACTGTCGCAATAAAGGAATTAATCGGAGTGCGGCCATCCGGACCGTTTTTATTATCAGCACGCAGTGGGATGATGTCATAATGCTACCACTGTTTTTGTATCTGGGTATAAGAACAACACATTTATTTGGTTGCCCTATTTTTTTAAATCAACCCCACAACACTCAGGCTGTGAAGCAAAAAGCATTCTTGGAGCTGACTTTAATGTATTTGAAAGGCTGATAACAATCCAAGTCAAACTTTATAAACTGTAGAATATGGGAATGATGAGAGCATCACAAAAATTGGACAAGTCCAGTAATAATTGTATTCATCAAGATACGTAAATTAAAAATCCAACGCGTTTCAGGGGCTAAAAACATCCTGTTCATCAGGGCTTGTATTCTGCCAGTAAGCAGCATAAAACAAATAGCACCAGGATCGGATTACCAAACTGGGAGCCAGGCTACTCCAGGGATTCTGGATTTTTATATACGTGTCTTGACATAAAATTATTATTTTTTAAATTGTTCTTATTCCAGTTTTACACAAGAATATAACATTACAAGACAGTGACTTACCAGTCAACAGTGTAAAAGACGGTGGATCAAACAGTATGCAAAAGGTTCCTTTTGGGGTTCATGCATTCTGGCTACTTGTATGGATGGATTGTGGTGACGTCACTCCCCCACAAGCGCACAGGACTCACAATCCTTTCATGGCATTCAAGCTACGCTCAGTGCTCTGGGCATGGGCAGTGATGTCATTGGTTGGCACCAATGTCAATATCTAATAAATGGCGCAAGTTTAGTAGATATTCATGGTACCTTTAGGTAAAGCCAGGTACACACACTCAATACTGAATGAAAAAAACCTGACAGATCACCGTACCAACACAACCAAGTGATGTTGATACGGAGATCTCTCCGCTATGCTATTGTATTCTGATGTGAGACTATCCCCCCCATCAGCACTAGAAACCATTGGCGGGTGTGGGTCGGATGCTGGTTCTCCAGCATGCCCTTTCAACAGAAGCCAGATGTGCAACTTGCCTTCTGTAGAACAGATAGCTGTACACATGGGCTGAAAGTTTGCCAGTTCCTGCTCAAACCAACCAGTTTGGTCAATTTTCGGTCTGTGAGTACAAGGCTTAAAGTGTTACTAAACCCAGGACATTCCATTCACTATATCTGGTCTCCCATAGTACACAGAACATGGAAATGCAATTATTTTAGTAAATATAAACCTTTTCTCATCAGCAGTATATAGCAGTCTTGTGACTTCTATCAGTGTCCGGCCGAGCACTGGTTAAAGCTTGTAGGAGGAGTTTTCATTCTCCTCTTACTGTCCCATGAAGCTGCATGACCCCTGACCCTCTGTCTGGACAGTGCTGATTGGCCCTGTGCCAATCACATGCACCCTCCCAAAAAATAAATAAAACTCTAGCAATAAACACCAACCTGACCATGTGCAGAGTGCCCCCAAGTCTCTGTACTATCAGGAGATGGATTGGGGACTGTGGAAGAAGGGGAAGATTAGAGAAGACAGGATCAAACAGCCGTTTTACACAATGAGCAGGATTAACGCCTTCGGTTCCACAGTGAGTATAACAAGCATGCTTTACTGCATATACAGGCTGATATTACTGTTGTGGGTTTACTAACACTTTAAGACTTATCTAAGCTTACCTGTAGGTGCAATTTTAAAGCAGAACTATACTACACCTAAGCAACACACACCAAAACACGATTTAATGAATTTTTAATATTTAAAGCAAACTCATCCATCCATCCATGTCTCCATGATTTATTTTGCTGAGAAATTGCTTTGAAAAACACCCCCCTAGCATTTCTGGCCATGGCCATCTTGAGTAAGGGCAGATGATTAATTTAGCATTTACTTCTGGGAATCCATCTGCCCTTAGCTTATGCATGCAGGAAGGTGTGAATAGCTGAGTCCCTCCTCACCTCCTAAAGCAGTGGTTCTCAACTCCTGTCCTCGGGACCCACTAACAGGCCAGGTTTGCAGGATAACTGAAATACATCCAGGGGAGGGCTGGCAGCCGTAGGCCTGGGGGGCAAGTCCAGTCAAGTGGCCCATTGAACCACCGAATCAGCTCACCATCCATGCCCACCCAATGGGCCTAGCGGGATCCATGGTAGGGCCGGCCCTGGGTGCCCCCCTTTGCCTGCAGTTAGTTGGTGGCTGCGCCCCTGGGCCCTATTTCCTTCCTCCACAAGAAAAAAAAGTGTGAGCGGGCAGCAGCCATCAGCCATTTTAAATGTAAGTTAGGGTGGCCTGGGGGGCAATTGCCACCCTACCCCCTGGGCCAGCCCTCCCCTGAATACATCACAGGTGATATCATTTGCTGCTTAGCAATTGCAGTATTCTAGTCTGCATTACCCCAAGGTAATACTTAAAATCTGGCCTGTTAGTGTTTCTGAGGACAGGAGTTGAGAACCACTGTCCTAAAGGCACCGGGAATGTGTGATATCATTTGCCTAGGCATAGAAACCAGGAAGTAACTGAAAAAATGTAAAAAAAAAGTTTAAAACAAGTAAATATGATATGCTTTCCTATTTGCTAAAGCTAGCAGCATAAGGATTAAAAATAGTCAATGTTGATTGAGAGAGTGAAGTTCTGCCTTAAAATTAAAGTTTACTACCGCTTTAAAGGGAGTTGAAACATTACAGATCTACTGGCTGGATCACTAGGTGAAAATAAGGCTGGGTTCACACTCATAGGTGTGTGCAGCCTATTGCATTAAGGTGTGCACCACAAAGCGCAAACAGACACGAGAGTGTGTATATATATATATATATATATATATGTCAGAAGGGCAGAGATCGGTGTCAGTAGTTTATTTTTATTTTATTTTGTTTTTTTACAATTTTGTTTTTTTATTACTGTTTACAATATTATATTTTATTATTGTTTTTTTACAAATTTATTTTGGAGCCCTTTGATGAAATATCAGGGGTCTAAACAGACCCCTGAGTCTCACGTTTGAGCCAGAGAAAGGGACTGAGGACAGAGATTCCCCCATCCCTTTCTCTGCAGCCTGGCACACCTGCCACCCTATGTGCCCATGCCTATGTTCACACTATTGCCGTATGCGGCTCACAGCAGGGACTGGTGCGTCCCCATTCGCCATGTCAGGTCCCATTTCAACCCAAATTTTGGGCTGAATTCGTACCTGAAATGGACCAAAAGACGCACAGGACCCCTGTGCAAATTCGCACCGGAGCCGCAGCGGAGATATGTCAGCCTGCTCCATAGAGAGCCAGTCACAATCTCCTGCTATGCAGATTGGATGCGGGAAAACCCTCATCCAATTAGCATAGGCGTGAACCCAGGAGAAAAAGCATAAAAAAAGAAACTGAATGCAGCCACCACATCTAAGAAATGCTAAGCTGCAATATATTAAATTTTTGTTTGGGGTTTAATACTACTTAGCATACTTAATAACATCACAAGTCAATAAATGACGTTCGTCATATACATATTTAATTACTCATACTTTAGGAAGATGAGTTATCAAATCGCACCTGGAAAGAACTGAAGAGCGGCCAATTAGAAGACTATGATGATTCATTTATAAGATGGTATCTCCTGCATGCTATGATTATACATTCATTAAGACGGGATTTTCAATCAGCAGCTATTCATTCCAAGCACACACCTCTGTTATAAATGTGACAGCAGCACATTCTGTAAACAGAGACTGTGACTGTGTTATTTGCAGGTGAATTCTTATTTGGTTAAGTACACATACTGTATAGATGAAATTGCAGAGATAAAATAACTGATGCGTTTTACTACTTCTTATCTGTTTCTTCCAGGAATGAGGTACCAGAGGGAGCGCAAAGTTTGCCTCGGCTTAGGCACCCCAGATCTGAAGATTCTGGGCTCAAACGATCATCAAGAGATTCAAAGGTCAGATAGGACGTTGTTCCTTTTTTTAACGCTCCAGATCAATTCATAATAGTGCAAGGTTCTGGTGTTCTTATTTAAACCTGAAGGCATGTATTAAGCCTCGTACACACGGGATGACGATCGTATACAACAGGTCGTACTAACGACCATTGTATGCGATATCGATCGTTCGTATGCGCGATTAGAACAGTCGAACATATGACGATCGTACAAGGGAGTTGTATGAGCAGACTAGAAAACTTGGTCGTACCAACAAGCGCTCATACGACCGTTGTATCCTGTGTACAGAGCAGTTGGTACAACACGTTGTATTGTGCAAAACACGCATGCTCAGAAGTCAGGAACGTCCGGATGCTAATTACATGCACCTGAACGTTCTTCTGTGGTCGTACGATCGTGTAGTGCAGTCAGTATGCAAGTTACATTATGCAACATACGATTTGCGACGATCGTACGTACGATCGTCGTCCCGTGTGTACGAGGCTTAAGAAATGTAGTCGCTCGTTTTGTAAAACTGCTTAATAAGGATTTAAACCGAGACCAGCAAATTGCTGACTTCATTTCTGCTTCATTACTGCTGTTGTCACAGGGCAGAGTATCATTATATATTTCTGCGCAGCAAATGGATTCTTCCTGACATATCCTAATAAAAACTAATTATCAACACCATGCCCAGCCAGTGTGTCACAGAAGATTCCTTCCAACTGATTTACCACGAACCTCCTACCTCCCAGAATTCCTGGTATTCTGACTTAGCAGGATGTAGAAGAATCATCCAGCGTGTTCTGAGTTTTTTCCTGCTCTTCCATGTAATTAGATCATTAATGATTATTTACTATGACAAAGGACGAAAGCTCTCAGGTGTTTATACAGATACAGATCACACCGCTTCAGGCTTATATTATTATTATTATCGCTCTATGGGATTTCTTTTTAAAATTAGAGCCCTTTCACACGGGCTGTCCGATCAGGTCTGCCTGTCAGTTTTTCATGTGGACCTGATGGGACCATTGATTCGATTCGCCCCTATGGAGCAGCGGATGCCAGCGGTGACATGTGACACCCGCTGCTATCCGATCCGATCCTGTCTGCCATCCAGACGGATGGAGGTTTTATTTTCCTTCCATCTGGCGCATTGGATTGGATGAAAATGGACAGGCGGTCCATTTCCATCCGATTTCCCCATAGAAGAGAGCAGGACTCTGTCCGTCTCCACTCTGCACAGTGAGCGGAGACGGACCTGTCATCCACCTGTTTAGCAGAGATCAGCGAAGTGATCCCCCGCTGAGAAAGTGGAGTCCATCAACCTGAGGCACCCATGTGAAAGGGGCCTTACCCTTGCAGTGGGGCCTCCCCACGCTTCAAGGGTTAAATGTTCTTTATATCTAAGGGTAGAAGAATAAGCCATAATGCTTACCTTATTCCTCTTTCTGACAGGCTTTCATCACGCTGTGCAACCTGTCTCCAAAGCCCCTACTCTTTGACCCTATGGCAGGCGGTCACACTGTAATGTCTTCAAGTACAATGCAGGACTAGCAGTCATGCATTTTACATGAGGACTGCAGAGGGCTTGCCCACAACCCATAGATTCAGAGAGAAAAGGAGAGAGCTAGAAGCCTGCTGGAACAAGGACTAAAAAAAGTATTACATCCTATTTCTCTACCCCTAAACTTGGCAAGCATTCACCCCTTAAAGTTCAGGGTAGGTGGCAGGCCGAGGGAATTTTTATATAAAAATTTGAGTTGGGCTTTGAAAGAAGCTACATGTAGTTAGAAGTTTTAAGGGTGCATTCACACCTGTGAATGCATCCTACTATGTGAGAACTATGCAAGAACCACGTTGAGGGTTCCTGTGATTAGCTAAGAGAGGCAAGGCATTTAAAGCAGGGTGCATTGGCAGGTGTTAATGCACCCTAAAAAGACCCCTGAATGTGTGCAGCTTAAAGCAGAGTTCCACGCTTTTAAAAGTCAGCAGCTACAAAAGTGTAGCTGTTGACTTTTAATAATTAGACACTTACCTGTCCTATGGTCCAGCCATGCAGCCGCCTGCTGCCTCGTTCCTCTACCCCACCTCCGTGCGGCACCGGCATAGCAAGTGTGGGCGCCCGGCTTTGGCTTCAAAGCCGCGCGCACACTGTGCATGCGTGAGCCGCGCTGTGCGCTGTGAATGGCTGGTGTATCTTCTGGGACCTGTGACGTGTCCCAGAAGATCGCCGAGAGGGAGTGGGGAGAGGTGAACTTCCTTCTGGCGCCGTGGTGCCAGGGGAGGAAGTGGGAGCTGGATACCTGTGGAAACTGGGTATCTGCCCCCCCCCAAAAAAAATGATATGCCAATTGTGGCATGTTAGGGGGTCACCTTCACTTAAAGCGGAAGTTCCACTTTTGGGTGGAACTCTGCTTTAATGAGTGATTTGTTTATCTATCTATCTACCTATCTACAGTATATATATATATATATATATATATATATATATATATATATATATATATCCCAAAGAGTTATGTGGACATGACCAGGTTAAACAGTAATCATGGCACCAACATCTCTAATTTTAGAAAA
>BLSH010080519.1:1653672-1672948 GCA_018402905.1 Glandirana rugosa
AAACAAACAAAAACAACAAAAAGAAATACATACCATACCTTGTATTTATCCCAAAGAGTTATGTGGACATGACCAGGTTAAACAGTAATCATGGCACCAACATCTCTAATTTTAGAAAAAAAAGGCAGAATAGGGATACAGGACTTTTTAGGTGCACAGTCAAATAGTACAAAAAAAAAAATCATAAAAGCAGTAACATTTATTTAAACGTGATTGAGCTAAAAACATTTGTACAAACATTTGGTATCATTGTTCGAGTGTGCATAGCATTTGACTAACACCACGCTCATACTTCCGACATGTTTCGCCGTGTTCGGCTTCTTCAAAGGAAAGTGTGATGGATTTACTAGTACGGCAAAAACCAAAATCAATAATGAACAATGTATAATACATTCATATTTATGTTCCATACCATACATAAAGAAAAACAACAAAAACAAACAAACAAAGCTGCACCCTTCAGATAGACATTAGTTCCCCCAATGAGCTCCCTACCTCCAAATATTGCACAGTGTAGTAAGGCTAAAAACATCAAAAATGAGAGGAGTCTGTCCACATGGGCCAAACGCGCCAAACACTGAGGGAATCGCCCCAAAGACCGAATCTCCCACAGAGGGGCATAAGGAGCCTCAAATAATTTGATAATGAATACACATCACTAAAACAATTAAATTACAGGTGTATTCACTGTGTTTTATTTATGTATGTTCATTACCAGATTATTTGAGGCTGTTTATCCAACTCTGCGGGAGATTCGGTCTTTGGGGCGATTCCTCCAGTGTTTGGTGCGTTTGGCTCATGTGGACAGACTGCTCTCATTTTTGATCTGTTTTTAGCCCTAACACAAGGAGGTAAGTAAAACCTTGGACAGAGGGATGGCTGTGGACGTGGTATACTTGGATTGTGCAAAAGCGTTCGACACAGTTCCCAACGCACGGCTAATGTGTAAGGTAAATTATACAGGCTTGGAAAGATCAGTTTGTAAACGGATAGACAACTGGCTAAAAAACTGAATTCAGAGAGTAGTGGTTAATGACTCTTACTCTGAATGGTCTAAGGTTATCAGTGGTGTACCCCAAGGTTCAGTGTTGGGAGCCTTACTTTTCAATATATTTATAAATGATATAGGGTCTGGGATTAAAAGTACCATTTCAGTGTTTGCAGATGACACCAAGCTACGCAGTGGGATAACGTCCTTGCAGGATGTCTCCAACTTACAAGCAGACCTCAATGCTCTGTCTAATTGGGCAACTATGTGGCAAATGAGGTTTAATGCTGATAAATGTAAAGCTATGCATTTGGGGGCTAAGAATATGCATGCATCATACATATTAGGAGGGATTACAACTGGGGGAATCCATAGTGGAGAAGGATCTGGGGGTTTTGGTAGATCATAAGCTTAATAATGGCATGCAATGCCAAGTTGAGGTTAACAAAGCAAGCAAAATCCTTTCTTGTATTAAGAGAGGTATGGACTCCAGAGAGAGAGAGACATCATTTTGCCCCTGTACAAATCATTAGTAAGACCTCATCTGGAATATGCAGTTCAGTTTTGGGCACCAGTTCTCAAAAAGGATAACGGGGAAATGGAGAAAGTGCAGAGAAGGGCAACCAAACTAATAAGAGGCATGGAGCAGCTCAGCTATGAGGAAATATTAGAGGAACTGAATTTATTTTCTCTTGAAGGGGGAAGTAGCAGGAATGCTGGCAGCACTCATAGGTCTATTTCCCAAAGACAGCCTCTGGATATGACGCTGAGCACATGCACTCAACTTCTTTGGTCGACCATGGTGAGGCTTGTTCTGAGTAGAACCTGCCCTGTTAAACCGCTGTATGGTCTTGGCCACAGTTCTGCAGCTCAGTTTCAGAGTCTTGGCAATTTTCTTATAGCCTAGGCCATCTTTATGTAGAGCAACAATTCTTTTTTTCAGATCCTCAGAGAGTTCTTTGCCATGAGGTGCCATGTTGAACTTCCAGTGACCAGTATGAGAGAGTGAGAGTGATAACACCAAATTTTACACAACTACTTCCCATTCACACCTGATGCCTTGTAACACTAATGAGTCACATGACACTGGGGAGGGAAAATGGCTAATTGGGCCCAATTTGGACATTTTCACTTAGGGGTGTACTCACTTTTGTTGCCAGCGGTTTAGACATTAATGGCTGTGTGTCAAGTTATTTTGAGGGGACAGCAAAGTTACATTGGTATACAAGCTGTACATTCACTACTTTACATTGTAGCAAAGTGTCATTTCTTTAGTGTGGTCACATGAAAAGATATAATAAAATATTTACAAAAATGTGAGGGGTGTACTCACTTTTGTGAGATACTGTATATATGTACAGTATATATTGCTTATTATGTGTGATGCTACCTTCTTACATGTACTGCACATTATGGGAGTACACCTCACCTCAGAGCATAGTATCAATTCCAGTGGCACCACATTCCATATAACAGTTTAGAAATCAATGAAAAGGTAGTGTGGACTTTTAAGGTGCATACTCAAACATTTTTTATTGATACATTTTTTTTAAAAAGGTGCAATCGTTGATATAATGCCACTTTTGGACACTCAGCCGCTTATCCTGTATATACAGCATGATGGTAATCCCGACATGTTTCGCCTAAACATACAAGGCTTTCTCAAGGGACGCTGTACACAAGGGTAACGGAGCCTTCATATAAAGAGAAAAACAGTGTTTATAAATACTAATATCATACAAAAAAATTATTCATATTTATAGAAAACATACAACATGGTATTTTACATTGTTTGCATCAAAGCATAGATATCACAAATGCACATGCAGGGTGGTATGAGTCTCAGCACTTACCATTAGATATATTGTAATAGCACTTTAAAAAAAAAGATTCCAGCAGGCATGCAGAGCTAAGAGTGACCGGACAGGTGGCTTTTTTTGCTTTAGTCTTTTTCTCTCTCTTTGTCTCGAAGCAAGTCCACCCATCAGGTCTAAATTTAGTCACTCTTTATTTCTATAGTTGTTTGTCAGGAAGCAGATTGATTGTAGTAAAAAACAGTTTGAAAATTTACACACCTGTATATGTAAAGCAAAAAATGGACTTATTAAAAAATGAAAGTCACATCCCAAATGTCTGCCACATTAAAGTAAACCTGTGGCCAGGCTATGGACATTTAAAGTAGATATCCAGGCTAAACCTGGATGTATCGCAGAGATGTACTGCATATGTTTTTCCTATTTTGCCCTTTTGGCCATCAATACTTTAACCACTTCAGCCCCGGAAGGATTTCTCCCTTTCGGACCAGAGCACTTTTTGCGATTCGGCACTGCATCGCTTTAACTGACAATTGTGCGGTCGTGCGTCGTTGTATCCAAACAAAATTTTTTCCCCACAAACAGAGCTTTCTTTTGGTGGTATTTGATCACCTCTGCGTCACTTCTGATCAGCGCTATAAACAAAACAAGAGTGACAATTTTGCAAAAAAAAACAATTTTTCTTACTTTTTGCTAAAATACAAATCCAAAAAAAATATAAAAAAACATTTTTTTTCATCAGTTTTGGCTGATTTATATTCTTCCTCATATTTTTGGTAAAAAAAAAATCACAATTGCCATTTATTGATTGGTTTGCGCAAAAGTTGCCGCGTTTAAGAATGATGAGAATTAATTTATGGGGTTTTTATTTTTTATATTTTACTAGTAATGGCGGCGATCTGCAATTTTTAGTGGTACTGCAATATTGTGGCGGACATTTCGGACCATTTTGACACTTATTTGGGACCATTGGCATTTATACAGCGATCGGTGCTATGAAAATGCACTGATTACTGTGTAAATGCCATTGGCAGTGAAGGGGTTAACCTGGAGGGGACGCTCTAAGGGTTATCAGTGTTCCCTTAGTGTGTTCTAACTGTATGGGGACTGGGCTGGCAGGGGGAGGGGAGTGATTACGGCTGTGATCACATCCCTTCCCCCTCTGTCAGAACGGAGATCCATGTTTACATACATGGACCTCCATCCTCTCACTGCGGGGGAGCCATCGCAGGTAGCCGGCGGAGATGGAGTCCGCCCTACCCACTCCCTGTCCCCCCGGAACACAGTGAGCGTGCAAGCGCGCCTCCGGCGGCGCGCACGCTCACAATACTCGTTATCGCGGCCGCTGTCAGGTGATGGCGGTTTGCGATAACGAACCACTTTGCCGCCGTCAAGCCACGGCGGGCGGTCAGCAAGTGGTTAAAGTGGCATTAAACCAAAAAGCAAACAGTGATTATATTTCAGCTTACCAATTCTTAGATGTGATTGCTGTATTTATTTTTAGGGGTGTTTCTTCTATTTTCACCTGGTAATCTGGCCAGTAAGTCAGTTGTTTTTCAAAAGACCAAGCTCTCTTGCAGATGTAACAGTTACAAGGATAAAACAAAACATTTATCATTGACAGGGGTGTTTAGTATGGTCAGCTTCTATTTATTTGTGTAAAACCTTTATCCCAAAAGGAAAAAGCCTCTTGCTGAAACTGCTTATAAAATATTAGCTGGATCTTGGTTTCAGTTTGTTAGTGTGTTTAAATCTGCTAGTACATCTAACACTCCCCTCTCCCAAGCCTGACAATGCTGCTGTCCAAATGTGCCCCCTGTGCTCATTCATCCAGATTCGAGGCACTCTAACACAGGAGGTGTGTTACTGGCTAGACCACCAAGTGAGGTATCTAATCATATCTAATGATTGATAAGCTGCAATATATTACAATTTTGTTTTTTTGGCTTAATACTGCTTTAACCACTTGCCGACCGCAGAGTCTGACGGCGACAAAGTGGCTCGATATTGCAAACCGCCGTCATATGATGGCGGCTGCGATATCCCTCACTGTGAGCACGCTCGCGCGCTCACTGTGTTCAAGGGGGGGGCAGGGAGCGGGTGGGTGGATTCGATCGCTGCCGGCTACCCGCGATGGCCCCCCCGCAGTGAAAGAACGGAGGCCCGTGTAAGTAAACGCAGATCTCCGTTCTGTTAGAGGAGGAAGGGCTGTGATCAAAGGCTTCCTGTATATGGAAGCCGTGATCACTCCCTTCCCCCAGCCAGGCAAGCCCACATACAGTTAGAACACGCCCAGGGAACACAGTTAACCCTTAGAGCGCCCCCTCCAGGTTAACCCCTTCACTGCCAATGGCATTTACGCAGTAATCAGTGCAATTTTATAGCACTGATCGCTGTATAAATGCCAATGGTCCCAAAAAAGTGTCAAAATGGTCCAGCATGTCCGCTGTAATATCGCAGTACTGCTAAAAATCGCAGATCGCCACCATTACTAGTAAAAAATAAAAAAAATAAAAACCCCAGAAATTAATTCTCATCATCCGTAAGCGCAGCAACTTTTGCATAAACCAATCAATAACGCTGATTGCATTTTTTTAAACCAAAAATATGAGGAAGAATATAAATCGGCCAAAAGCGATGGAAAAAAACGTTTTTTTATATATTTTTTTGGATTTGTATTTTAGCAAAAAGTAAGAAATTTGGGTTTTTTTGCAAAATTGTCGCTCTTCTTTTGTTTATAGCGGCGATCAGAAATTACGCAGAGGTGATCAAATACCACCAAAAGAAAGCTCTATTTGTGGGAAAAAAGGATGCAAATTTTGTTTGGGTACAACATCACACGACTGCGCAATTGTCAGTTGAAGCAACGCAGTGTCAAATCGCAAAAAGTGCTCTGGTCCTAAAGTGGGAAATCCTTCCGGGGCTGAAGTGGCTGAGCAGCACTCTAACATTTCCCTCCCCACTCCCTCCCTTATGATTTCCATGATTGTGTCATCTACAAGCCAGAATCTCAGGATGTAGATGCTGACCCTATATAAAGTCTGAACAAAGATGTTGCTAGCCTCTTGGGAAGAAAGGAGGTTAAAGGCATTGTACTGTCATCTCTTTGAAATGCAATAAATACTTGTGCGTGTCATGGATTTCTTGCACATAGCATGAAAACATATATCTGACACTTAATCCACTTTAAAGTGACACTGTCACCTTGCTCGTGAAGGGCACAGTGACGGTGTCTCTACAAAGGGGTCTCATTGATCCACTTTACTCACCTTGCCACTGCTTTCTAGCTGTTTGCTCCTCCAATCCAGCAAGCACTATTACCCCTAGTGTAGCTTAGGTTGGACACAAGGGGGAACAGCCGTGTCACTCTCTCAGCGCTCAGGCCTAGTGATTGGCTGGTTGCACTGTCACAGGACATGAGGTCACACAGCCCCCCATACTTGAAAGCACTGACTTTTGTTGCCAGTTGCAGCAAAAAAAAGAGCAGCAAGGGGGACTTGGCAAGGTGGGTATAACCAGGGCAAGGGACACTGCTTGCAGAGACAGTGTCACTTTGCCTTGCATGGGCAAGATGACAGGGTCTTTTTAAAGGGTCTCTGCCATGAAACAAGTCTAATATGTTGTTTTAATTTTCTTATATAATCAACACATAAAGAAAGATTAAATTGTATCATATTTAATTAAATCTTTTCATTATTCTTCAATCTGTTTGGCAATTACTTTGTCTGCTGTGTTTATGTTGCTAAGAGGGATATACCACATTTACAGTAAATAGTGGATTTTTGTGAACTGTTCAAACTCATATTTTTTATTTCTCTTTCTGCCAATAGGCTAGATCTTTCAGTTACTCAGACCTAGAACTCCCGTCTTCTAACTTACTCCAGAGGTTTGGGAGTATAACCTGGCGCAAAAAAAGGTCCAGTGCTCTGGAATGTCATGATGTTGACGCTAATGCATCATCCCCATCACAATCTCATTGGTCAATGGGGCGCTTAGATAGGCCAGCTGTTGGAAGCGATTTGGATTTGAAAAACAGACGCCCCGTATCCTGCATTATTGAATCTTCTTACTCAGACTTCACCTCTAAAAGCTCAGATCAATGTTCCAAAAGGCAGGTAGGGGGGCAAAAGGCTCTAGAGGTTTCAACGTCTTTTGACTGCTTGACAAATAACGATGAGGATTATAGTCCAAGACGCCCTACTTTAAAAGGAAGAAGTAATCAGCTGCAGCTGCCACTCACCTTTCTAGGGAACCTGGAAGGTGAAGATGAAGATGAGTCCCTCCCATGCTGGGCAGAGAGTATACTAAAAGAATACCTAACACCCGAACACAGTACTCCAGATTCACAACTTTATCCTTACTCTAATGAAACACATAGCTCAGAGGTTTTGGAAGAAGATGAAAAACACTTTCATTATCGAAGTCCAGTTCATCATCTTACGTCACCGAAGGATAAAATAGTAAAGCAAACATCTGAAAAAGGGACTGCACTAAAATCAGATGTAGATTATAAAGAAGGTATCCTTTCGAGAAAGAAAAGTAGTACATGTGCTGTAAAACAAAAAGAAAATTCCCAATGTCAAAGTCAGTCAAGTTTGAACAGCCTAAGTCAAGCCAACATACAAAATGGAAAATCAAGAAATCAACTTAATGTCTATACCGGCATGCTTTCTGAAGATGTGACCCTAAAAGGTAGTACTGAAATGGCCTCCTGTCAAAACATACACCTAAATGGAGAAGACATTAATACCTCTGAATTTGTAGGTCCAAAGTGCTTACATTCATCCAAAAAATGTACAAAGGAAAAAGTATCTACCAAACACCGTATGCCTCTAAACAGAAACTCTTTGCAAAAGGAAATTCAGGAGACCATACAATTAAAGGACCACCTGTTTCAGGACACCATTAAAAATAATGAACATAATGTAACAAGGTCTATACACTCCAATACAAGAGAACAAGAAGCCACGCTTAATCTCTCTGAACTCCATGCAACAGTGGAGGAAAATATTAAAGGACGCACATCTCCCGGTACACCCAAAATAAAATACCAAGTTATTATCACTATGACTAAAGAGGAAAAAGAGCAAAGCCAGCTGCCTGCACTGGCACAGGACTTGGTGAAAGGAGATGAACTTGTAGAACAAGATTTGAAGCTGTCACCTTCAATGGAATCTGAAGCATGTGGCTATCATGGGGCGGGTACTAGAGAGGTAATAGCTCAGTCACTCTCGGAAACATCAGAGCAACCTGAAAAGAAAACTGCACAGAAGGAGGAGATCTTAAAGAAGAGGAGGGTTTCAGAGTGCTGTCAGGGGGAACATCTGGAAAGGTGAGGACTGGGTGGGGGGCACAGGTGGACATGACAATAATGCTAGAGTGCCTATTATAAAAAAAAATGTTTTATAGATACTAGAAGTTGAATATATCCTACACAGAGGTTAGGTGATATTCATGAACTGAGCATACAAGCATACTTGTTCAACAGAGATGTCAGACATACCTAGAGAGAGATAGAATAAGTAGACCAGAGACATACATAAAAACTAACATGTAAAAATACTACTTTTTCATATATAACAGGATTATGTTTGAAAATATAGCCAGTATAATATGATTGATATATATATATATATATACAAACACATACTTGGTGACTGAGAAAATGAGAAACCCTTGGGATCACCAAATAGTCAATTATGATTTACCCCTTCTTTGTGGGTAATGGGTAGACCCCCACAATGCTGCCAAATCCTGACCCTGCCTTTCCAATCTCACAAACGAGGGGAGACCTGGAAGGACTACTCTCATTATGTCGTGTGCAATTGCATCAGAGGTCTGGTGAGTGAATTTTTACAAGGGTGATTTTGCTGTGTCTCTAGGCCTTATAGATCACTTTTTCCAGAAAGCCAGGATCCTACAGAAGAAAAAAATTACAAAACAAATCATTAGCTTCTTTTGCAGCTGTGAGCTTGTTTTAAAGAATCCTGTTCCTTTAAAGCATGTTAAAGCATAGTGTTTGTGCAGTGGCATTAGCCCCTTTCTATGCTGTAAAATACCTGGTTGATCCTGCCTGTTCCTATGTCCCCCTAGGTGTGCTTATCACAGTATTCATGGCTGCTGATCCATGATACCGTGGTCAGTTTACGTGCCTCTGTCATCCCAATGTTTTTAGAGTCTTTCTCCCCCACCATCCCTGCCTGTCACTTCCTAGTGTGAGCCAATCTCCAAACCCGCCCCTCCCCTCCGGCCGTAGATATACTACACAGTGTGTGTGTTTTTTTTTTAAATTCTGCTTATTTCACATCGCCAATGTGTGGTCACTTGACCACCCTGCTGACATCAGAGGTGAATCTCAGCTCCTCCCACTATAGTCCTTAGATCAGGGAAGGAGAGTGGCGGGTGGTCACATAACCGCACATCGGCAATGTGAAAAAAGGTATTTACATGTAGCTGCAGAATTTTTTAAAAAACACATATACTGTGCAATACTGTATAGCTTGTTATAACAAAGGACATGGCAGTAATTGTAATCACTGACTTTACAACCACTTTAACCCTTTGATTGCCATAGTGTGTAGGACACATAATTGGCAGTTAAACGTTCAATAGAATGGGGAAGGGTTGGGAGCTCTTTTAGAATTGTATTCCTGTCTGTGTTCCCAAGGATAAGATTCCCCTACCTATAAGGTCACTGGTACAGGAAGTGAAGTGAGAACTGCTTAATGGGTACTGAGACAGTAAAAAAATTATCTTTCAAAAGAATTATTCATTTCCTATGCTTTTCCAAAGTGTTTTTGTTAAAGCTACATGTTGACGACAGTACAGTTGAGCAGTATCCCCACCGTTATGTTGTTTGTATTGTCGTATAACATCAGATAACAAGACTGGGCACTTGCCCACCCACGGTGAATCACGCAAAGTGCAGAGCTAAGCAGAATTAGCTGAAAGGCCTCATGCACACGGGGCGTTAGAAAAAACGAGCTGCAAAGTCACTACCAATGCCAGGAAAAAACGGCTGTAAAAATTTGCTTTTAGTAGCTTTTTGCATTGGCGTTAATGCACATTTAGCCACGCTAGCTTTTAGCAGAGTTTCTCTGCCTGGGGACAAGAACCTCTTCCCTGGCCAGTGGTTGTCGGGTTCTGCGGGCGGAAGGCTTATCGGAATCTGAAAGCCCCCTTTAATAAGAAGGCCCCCAGATCCCTGCCCCCCACTCTATGTGAATGAGTATGGGGTACATTGTACCCCTACCCATTCACCCAAAAAAAAAGTATCAAGAAATGAAAACAGTAAACAGGTTTTTAAAGCAATTTATTAAGGCAGCTCTGGTGTCTCTTCTGATTTCTTCTCCCTCTGTCTTCATCTTCTGGTTCTTCTCCCTCCTTCACCTCTCCAGTTCTTCTTCTCTCACTGCTGATATCTTCTCCTCCTCTCCGGTTCTTCTCCTCTCTCTGTGGTCTTCTGCTGGGTCTCCTCTCTTCGTTGTCTTCTCCCTCTGTTTTTCCTCCGATGTTGTCTCAACGCGCTCTCCCAGTGTAATGTTCGGTTCGCTGTGTGCCAATACTTATATAGCCATGGAATGGGGCCACCTGGTGACATCACCTGGAGGCACGCCCCTTGAGACATCACCGTCCCATCATGCACTGGGCGGTGATGTCACAAGGGGGCGGGGCCTCCACTCGCTCGTCCCCTCCTTTCCTGACCTGCCAGGCTGCATGCTCGGATAAGGGTCTGGTATAGATCTTGAGGGGGACCCCACGCCATTTTTTTGGCGTTGGGGTCCCCCTTAAAATCCATATCAGACTGAAGGATATGGTATCATCTTGGGGGGGAACCCTACCCCAGTTTTTTTTTTCCTTTAGGTGAGGGGTTCTCCTTCAAGAACCTAAGCACACAAGCCATGCCACAAGTCGGATCATCATTGTGTGGCTTCTATTCAAATCAATGGGCTCCCATAGGGAACCATTGATTTTGAATAGAGGCATGAGAAACGCCTGCCGAGGATTAAAGCAACTGTATCCAGCATCAAGATGCATTTAGCAGCTTTTACCAGTGTCAGGCGTTTTTACAGCTCTAACATCGGTCCTCAGAACACGCTGGTTGTGGGTTTTTCTTGGAGCTTAAAAACGCCTAAGTCACTTATAGCTTCTAAAAGCCTGTGTGTGCATGAGGCCATAGAATAACATGGAGAGGTGTTTTTAAGCTGTAAAAAAAATGCCTGAGGCTCCTTAAAGCGGCTGTAAAAACGCCCCATGTGCATGAGGCCTAAGGCATCTGAATTCTGCGTCTGTAGGGGTATTAGCTCACTAACCTTGTCATGCTACATGAACCTTATAGAATAGGTGTATATATAACTACAGTATTTAACAAAAGTGAGTACACCCCTCACATTTTTGTTAATATTTTATTATATCTTTTCATGTGACAACACTAAAGAAATGACACTTTGCTACAATGTAAAGTAGTGGGTGTACAGCTTGTATAACAGTGTAAATTTGCTGTCCCCTCAAAATAACTCAACACACAGCCATTAATGTATAAACAGCTGGCAACAAAAGCAGTGGCAGCTGGTGAAATTTTAGGATGGGGGGCAGACCCAGTCCTTCCTTTTTGACCCCTCCCACTTCTCATAAGCCCAACCCCTACAAAACCACCATATAGCAGTATACAGAGCCCCAGATAGCAGTATACAAAGTCACCATATAGCAGTATACAGAGCCCCAGATAACAGTATACAGAATCACCATATAGCAGTATACAGTGCCCCAGGTAGCAGTATACAGAGTCACCATATAGCAGTATACAGAGTCACCATATCACAGTATACAGAGTCACCATATAGCAATATACAGAGTCACCATATAGCACTATACAGAGCCGTAGAAAGCAGTATACAGAGCCCCAGATAGCAGTATACAGAGTCACCATATAGCAGTATACAGAGCCCCAGATAGAAGTATACAGAGTCACCATATAGTAGTATACAGAGTCACCTTATAGCAGTATACAGAGCCCCAGATAGCAGTATACAGGTTCACCATATAGCAGTATACAGAGTCCCAGATAGCAGTATACAGAGTCAGCATATAGCAGTATACAGAACCCCAGATAGTATACAGAGTCACCATATAGCAGTATACAGAGTCACCATATAGCAGTATACAGAGTCACCATATAGCAGTATACAGAACCCCAGATAACAGTATATAGAGTCAACCTATAGCAGTATACAAAGCCCCAGATAGCAGTATACAGAGTCAGCATATAGCAGTATACAGAACCCCAGATAGCAGTATACAGAGTCACCATATAGCAGTATACAGAGTCACCATATAGCAGTATACAGAACCCCAGATAGCAGTATACAGAGTCACCATATAGCAGTATACAGAGTCACCATGTCGCAGTATACAGAGTCACCATATCGCAGTATACAGAGTCACCATATAGCAGTATACAGAGTCACCATATTGCAGTATACAGAGTCACCATATAGCAGTATACAGAGCCCCAGATAGGGGCTCGCGGCACTGACAGACCCCCCTGAAGTTGGGACAAAGTCCCGCACTTACCCCAGGCTGGCAGTGTGCAGAGCTCGGCTTGCGGAGAGCATGCTGGCAGTGTGCAGAGCTTGGCTTGCGAAGAGCATGCTGGAGTGGATGGTCTGCAGCGCGGGAGTCGGGACTGAAATCCGGCGGAGTGTTATGCCTGAGCGAGTAATCACGCAGCCAGCACGTCCGCCACAGTCCCGCACCCACCCACCGCATCCAATGCCAGTCAGTCACTGGCTCAGGGCAGCCAATCAGACTATGTGTGTGCGCCTGTTCAGCGCATACACATAGCCTTTTATGACTGACCAATTGGCTCACTACTTGCTGTCAGCAGACAGCAAGGAGCCGAGAAAAAAAAAGTCAATACACCGGCGCATCCTTTAGGGAGTCGGGCTGACTTTTTTTTTCTTCTTGTCAGCGGTGGGGAGGCAGTGCCCAAGTGCCCGTTATTGACCGACCGCCGCTGAACAAAAGACAGTACACCCCTAAGTGAAAATGTCCAAATCTGGCCCAAAGTGTCAATATTTTGTGTGGCCACCATTATTTTCCAACACTGCCTTAACCCTCTTGGGCATGGAGTTCATCAGAGCTTCACAGGTTGCCACTGGAGTCCTCTTCTACTCCTCCATAATGACATCATGGAGCTGGTGGATGCTAGAGACCTTGCGCTCCTCCACCATCCATTTGAGGATGCCCCACAGATGCTTAATAGGGTTTAGGTCTGGAGACATGCCTGGCCAGGCCATCATCTTTACCCTCAGCTTCTTTAGCAAGGCAGTGGTCATCTTGGAGGTGTGTTTGGGATCATTATCATGTTGGAATATTGCCCAGTGTCCAAAGGGAGGGGATCATGCTCTGCTTCAGTATGTCACAGTACATGTTGGCATTCATGGTTCCCTCAATGATCTGTAGCTCCCCAGTCCCGGCAGCACTCATGCAGCCCCAGACCATGACACTCCCACCGCCATGCTTGCCTGTAGGCAAGACACACTTTTCTTTGTACTCCTCACCTGGTTGCCGCCACATATGCTTGACACCATCTGAACCGAATAGGTTTATGTTGTTCTTATCAGACCACAGGACATGGTTCCAGCAATCCATGTCCTTAGTCTACTTGTCTTCAGCAAACTGTTTGCAGGCTTTCTTGTGCATCATCTTTAGAAGAGGTTTCCTTCTGGGATGACAGCCATGCAGAGCAATTTGATGCAGTGTGTGGCATATGGTCTGAGCACTGACAGGCTGACCCCCTTACCTCTTCAACCTCTGTAGCAATGCTGGCAGCACTCATGCGTCTATTTCCCAAAGACAACCTCCAGATATGACGCTGAACATGTGCACTCAACTTATTTTGTCCACCATAGCAAGGCCTGTTCTGAGTGGACCCTGTCTTGTTAAACCGCTGTATGGTCTTGGCCACCATGCTGCAGCTCAGTTTTGGGGTCGTGGCAATCTTCTGATAGCCTATGCCTTCTTTATGTAGAGCAACAATTCTTTTTTTTTTCAGATCCTCAGAGTTCTTTGCCATCAGGTGCCATGTTGAACTTCCAGTGACCACTATGAGAGAGTGAGAGCGATAACACCAAATTTAACACACCTGCTCCCCATTCACACCTGAGACCTTGTAACACTAACAAGCCACATGACACCGGGGAGGGAAAACAGCTAATTGGGCCCAATTTGGACATTTTCACTTAGGGGTGTACTCACTTTTGTTGCCAGCGGTTTAGACATTAATGGCTGTGTGTTGAGTTATTTTGAGGGGACAGCAAATTTACATTGTTATACAAGCTGTACACTCACTACTTTACATTGTAGCAAAGTGTCATTCCTTCAGTTTTATATAATAATAATAATATTTACAAAAATGTGAGGGGTGTACTCACTTTTGTGAGATACTGTATATAATATATATAGAACTAGAGCCCCATTGGAGTCCCAATTGGAAGATTTCCCCTGTATTACTTTTCTGGGGACAGCCCAACATTTGGGTATTTTCTTTTATTTTCACTTTCAATGATAATAGTAAACAGGAGAAATAGAAAGGGTGAATCTCCCTAACGGGGGCACGGAAAGCAATAAGAACTGACAGGTGTTCTAATCCCTCTCCACTCCATCCAAAACTAAAAAAAAAGTTTTGCGTTCAGTTATACTTGTAGGTAAAAACCTTCAGTGCCCCCCCCCCCCCCCTGCTTACCTGAGCCCCATCTCAATTCAGCGATGTGCATGAGAGCAGCAGCTCTCCTGAGTCTCTCTCTTCTCATTGGCTCACACAGCAGTGGTCAATCACAGCCAGTGAGCCAATGAGGAGAGAGCATGGATCCGGAGTGAGTTGCTCAAGTGCCCCCATAGCAAGTGGCTTACTATTGGGGGCACCCGGCAGGGGGGGAACCCAGGACCTCCGGTGGGGGACCCATAAAGAAGAGGATCAGGGTTTCTCTGTGCAAACCCATTGCACAGAGCAAGTAAGTATAACATGTTTGTTATTTTATTTTTAATTCTTTCCTTTAGAATAATTTGAACTCACTGGTGGTGATCGTTTTTTGGTGCGTCCATGCAAGTCAGGAACTAAAGTTTAGGCCACTTCAATTTAAAAATAAAGTAAAGTCCTTACATCTGGGTTTCCCACCCAGGGGTCTCCACCATCAAAAACAGACGCAATCAAAATAATACCAAGCCACCTGGCTATCTCTTGAGCAGTGCCACTGCTTAGGCCCTAAACCTTGGCTTTTGATTGGTCCCTCATACCATCTCTCTCAGCTCACCTGGCTTCCTGGGTTCTCCTTGGCCTTTAGTTGCAGCACCCTGCTGTGCAGACCCATGCTTTGGCCTCCCAATAGCGGATCACCCGTCTGAAGTCCTTATTTCTCCTAGCCTCCTAGTCTTTCGGGTTGAGTTCACCTGTCACCAAAATCCAAAGGAAGCTGTAAAAACAGTTTTCTCTGCTTATAATCAATACTCCGGAATTCTGCAAACGTGTGAACCTTGTGTCTTTTCTACAACCATTTTCACAGTGGCAGGGCCTCACACTGTCATAATATATATAGAAAATGTGCAAGCCAGGGTGTCTATATAAAATCTGCATACTTTTTGTAATCTTCAGGGCTTGGCTGCTGTAGTTGAACTCTGTATTCTGTCAGTCACAGAGAAGAAATACAAAGTTCAGGGTGGGGGGGTTGGTGGGGAGGAGTAGGTGAGAGTAGGGAAGTATAGATACCTTGTAATACAGGAGTGGCGATGTGTTTCCCATTACCGCCTGTGCTGCTCTAGCAAACTGTACTTCATTTAAAAAACAAAGATCTAGGTAAGTTAGAGAATAATAATGTTTTATAGTGTATGTACGTGCGTGTATTTTTTAAATGCCTTGCAAATGAATAGACGAAATAGAATCAGCTGACAGACTGCTTTTAACTATGAGATACATGACAGCACACAGCAAGAATGTGCACAGGGAATAGTCACTGTCATAGTATTGTGATACCAGCAGAAACAATGTGTCTTAGCCCAACATCCATTTTGTGTAAATGTAATATGTGAGTTTATTTTTTTAAAAAGTGCAATTTTGGAAACCAGTAAGATGATTTTGAATTTTGTTTCAACTATATGAGTGCTAAAATAGTGCAAATTGCAAAGTACTAACTGTACTTGGGCAGCTGGGCTGTCTTGCCCACAGCAGTCCCACAGGGATACTGAAAATAAGATTTAAATCAGCTGATTCATAAATATTCTTGAGTGAGTGAGATAATGTGAATGGTGAATTCAGCCAAGCTTGTATGCTTTTCTTAGAGACCCCTTTGACAGGCAATTTCTTTCAACAACAAATTTGTTATAGGATGATACACACATTTAATGTATTTTGTTCATGTTATTTGCTTAAAAAGGCCTCCCTTATGTAGACATCTAATAGTCCTGCTGGGTGGCATTCTATAGTATTTCCCTTTGCTCCTCCCCTTGCAACCACATAGAAGTTTAATGGGGAGGGAGGAGGAGCTGGACCAGCACAGTCAGTAATTAGATTCTTCCAGAAGAGTAAGGGCTATGATATTGGAGGATGTGGCTCTGCTAGGGAATCAACTCTTGCTGGAGTGGTCAAATTCCTTAGCAAGTTCAAAGGCACATTGCAAGTGAACAAAAATTGTTTCTAGAGGTGAAAATGCGGCAAGTAAGCCATTTAAATACTTGATATTTATGTGCTTTTACCTGCAAGTTGGTGTCAGGGTCTTTTTAAAGCGGAGTTCCACCCAAAAGTGGAACTTCCGCTGGTTGGATTCCTCCCCCCCTCAGGTGTCACATTTGGCACCTTTCCGAGGGGGGGGGGGGAGAATACCTGTCCTTTTCCACACATCCAGGAGCTCTGGCCCGGCTCCCTCCTACCTGCTCGCTCTGCTACTGGCCGCCTGGCCAATAGCAGAGCGCGGCGGAGCCTCGCGCATGCGCAGTAAGGTGCCCGGCGTGAAGCTGTAATGCTACACGTCCGTGTTCCCTTACCCGCAATGGAGGCAGCTGCACCTGTCCCCCGATCCGAAGATCGGCGGCGGGTGCGGACATCGCTGGACTCCAGGACAGGTAAGTGTCCTATTATTAAAAGTCAGCAGCTACTGTATGTGTACCTGCTGACTTTTAATTTTTTTTTCCCTGGTGGACCTCCGTTTTAATGCCCAGATACATAAATGCATTTGGTGTGGATGGATAGATATATAAATTGGACACTGTACATATTTCTACTTTATCTGTCTTTTTAAGTTCTATACACTAACTGAATTAACACTATCACTTTTATATCATATCAACACAACATGCACAGGTAGGTTCTACATTGAGGTACTATACCCAGTAGCTACCAATTTGATATTACTTTACTAAGTTTAGTAAGTCACGTCAATATACATTTGGGTAAATGTTACTGCATATTGTTCATTGATCTTTACTTATACTTTGCTTTTTATAAATAAGGCTATAGTTTTACTGATCAGAAGCTGACGATTTATACTGGTGCGAAGATCACAGACATAGAATTGAGTAATCTAATAGTGAGTCATGTATTACCTTTATACAGAAGCCATTAAGTTCATAAGCCATTAAGTTCATATTCAACTAATCGTAAGGATTCCTTATATGAATATTCAGACCTAATAAATGCTATAGTTCAGCACAATTTTAATTTCACCCTTTCCTAATAACCTTCAAGCAACCTTAGTTTTATTCCTTCATTCATATACTCTCTCTTTACCTCAGTCTATTTTGCTTTGCTTTCCAGCTTTCACACAGTTCTACCCTGGTCACATTCCTGATGTGAATGCAAAACAAAATCATACAGTACAATGATTGGTGACAAACCAGAACAGGTTCCTATTTATTAACTTGCCCTGACCTGTGCATTCTGATAAGATAAATCTACTCTGCATATGCCGACACATGTCAGAGAAACTCACTGCACACCCTATAGAATATCTTAGAAATTTTCTATGCTAAGACTAATAATTACTAAATTCAAGAAAATTGTTAGATTTAAAGAACATTTGTCAGCAGTACCAGAAGCTTTCTTGTCTTTTTTTTTTTTTAAAGTGGACCTAAACTCTGGAAGCTGTGCTAAATAGGCAAAAAGAGAGCATAGGAATAGTCACCAGTATTGCCCATGGTCTCCCTGAATCTGAACTTTTGCTTATTACTAATTTACCATGCCTCATTACACAATGTATCTTTGTATGGATGTGGCATCTTGGTAGAGAAGCAGGGCTTTTCTTCCTCATGTCAGAGCTGCTCTCCTGATAACTGGTAATCAGGAGAGATTCAGAGAGCACAGGTTCAGAATGATTGAATGAAGCAAAAGCAGGGAGGTAATCAGTTACCACGTCCTTTCCAACAAACAGAACAGCACTGACATCACAAAATCTTACTCCAAATTTTGTAAGACTGAAGGTCAACGGCAGCAGCGCCTTAGATCTCATATCAGGGGTGTCAAACTCAATTTCATCGAGGGCCGAATCAGCATTATAGCTGCCCATAAAGGGCCGGTTGTATCTGTAAGACCTACCGACTCACAGGAGTACTCAGGAGTATGCGGTATGCAGAGTTCAGGAGCGCGTTACGTACAGATTGCAAAGTTCAGGGGTGCATTGTGTACAGAGTACAGGGTTGAAGAGTGCACTACATACAGAGTGCAGGGTTTAGGGGTGCCCAAGTACAGAGTGCAGAGTATAGGAATGCGCTATTACAGAGTGCAGGGGTGTGCTACATACAGAGTGCAGGGTATAGGGGTGTGCTATGCAAAATGTGCACCCCAACCCCCCAAGCTTCCTTGTATCTCTACTTTCTCCTACCGGGTCCAGCTCTAGTACTTCCCTGTGTAGGTGCCTCTACAACCCATGTATTCAACTTTAGCACTTCCCTGTGTAGGTGGCTCTGCTTCACCTTGCAGGGAGATTGTCCTCTCTATCAGATTCTGGAGATCTGCCCCCCCCCCCCCGTGTCTCACCCTGAATGCGTCCAGGGATCTGTTAGATCCGGGAGCCGCTGAGAACAAAACTTTTCCATAGCTGTAACAGTGGGAAGTGGGAGCAGAGAGTGAGAGAGAATGGAGTTCCGCCACATTCCGACTGCAAAACTGGGTGGTAGGGCCACATGACAAGGCCTGGCAGGCCAGATGCGGTCCGCTGGCCTTGTGCTTGACATATGTGTCTTGGATGATCTCACAGGTATACAGTTATGAGGCTTAGGGGCAGGAGTACCCAGGCACAAAAAAGGCACAAAAAGTGCTCTACTATTTTTTAGGGCATATTTTTGCAGGGTATATTAGGGCACTACTTATGTGCAAACATTTAGAGGTTCCCTATAAGATAGCAATTCTTTACTTTTTATGTTCAGATCCACTTATTGTTCTAATTAATCCTGGATAGAAACATATTTAGTATGAAGATAGCCTTTC
>BLSH010080519.1:1672958-1684502 GCA_018402905.1 Glandirana rugosa
GTAAGTCCCACTCTGTGCCCCCCCCCCGTCTAGAGGTCTTAAACTATCTCTCCTGTTAGAGGGACGTTCCACTTCGTCTCGGTGGATGTGTCCCTTCACGTCAAATTCTGGAGATCTGCCCCCCCCCCGTGTCTCACCCTGAATGCGTCCAGGGATCTGTTAGATCCGGGAGCCGCTGAGAACAAAACTTTTCCATAGCTGTAACAGTGGGAAGTGGGAGCAGAGAGTGAGAGAGAATGGAGTTCCGCCACATTCCGACTGCAAAACTGGGTGGTAGGGCCACATGACAAGGCCTGGCAGGCCAGATGCGGTCCGCTGGCCTTGTGCTTGACATATGTGTCTTGGATGATCTCACAGGTATACAGTTATGAGGCTTAGGGGCAGGAGTACCCAGGCACAAAAAAGGCACAAAAAGTGCTCTACTATTTTTTAGGGCATATTTTTGCAGGGTATATTAGGGCACTACTTATGTGCAAACATTTAGAGGTTCCCTATAAGATAGCAATTCTTTACTTTTTATGTTCAGATCCACTTATTGTTCTAATTAATCCTGGATAGAAACATATTTAGTATGAAGATAGCCTTTCACTAAAACCATGTTTCTGTTCCTAGATCCCTCAGCTTGGAAGCAGATGAGGACTGCCCCCCAACACACTCTGGCTCTGAACAGGTGGCTGAATATTGCAGACTTGATTCCTCTAACATGGAAAAGCGTGATAAACTAAAAAAAGATAATACATTTCCAAAAAGAGTCCAGGCTGCTAGGATGCCAGAGATCCAAAGATCTTGTGATACATCAAAATGGTCTGTTAAGAAGGATAATCAACAAAACATTAACATTTCAAATAACCTTGTAAACCCACAGGCCTATGTTGGTCATGTGAAAAAAATTCAAAAAATCTTTGAGGATATTGGCTCAAAAGACATTGTGAGCCATCATGTGGAACCTGTAAAATCCATGAATGTTCCCCAGAAGGAAAAAGATTGTATATCTGACCAGGAGGTGTCCACTGCTGGGCTTCACAGACCAATTTTCTCTCAAGTTTTTAATCCTTTAAAAAAAGAACAATTAGAAAAGAGAAGCGAACATGCCACCATATCTGTTATTGATAGCTTTGGAAAATTACACCCATGTATAATAACTGAAAACTATGTGGACACAATTGAGGATATTGAAGAAAACAATGATAGCCTTGGTAAAGATTTGGCAGAGACTCATTTAAACAATATTCACAAAGACAAGGAAACTTATCAAAGACACCCCAGACCCACTTTACAGGATTTAGAGCTTGCTCCCAGAACACCCACTTCACCCTCTCAGAAAACAAAGAATAATTTTCCTTTTTCTCTGGGTTCACCAAAAGGTTGGAAAAATGAGAGTGCTGTGGTACGACCAACCAAACATTTCATTGGACAGAGATTTGAAAACCAAAAGGACACTACTCCAATGCCATCTTATAAAAGTAATGTCTTCTTTACAGAGGAGAACTTTTCAAATTCTACTACAGATTCAGACTTGCAACAAAAAGGAGAGCAGACTAATCATAACAAGGTAATACAGTCCCTTGAAGAGATTAAAAAGTCCCATGCTGTTGGAAAACTACAAAAAGAACTTAGAACAGAATTTAATACAAGAATTTCTCCAAATTTGCTCTCTGATGAAAGTCTTGCAACAAAAACAGACTTGCAACAAAAAGGAGAGCAGACTAATCATAACAAGGTAAAACAGTCACTTGAAGAGATTAAAAAGTCCCATGCTGTTGGAAAACAACAAAAAGAACTTAGAACAGAATTTAATACAAGAATTGCTCCAAATTTGCTCTATGATGAAAGTATTGCAACAAAAACAGACTTGCAACAAAAAGGAGAGCAGACTAATCATAACAAGGTAAAACAGTCACTTGAAGAGATTAAAAAGTCCCATGCTGTTGGAAAACAACAAAAAGAACTTAGAACAGAATTTAATACAAGAATTGCTCCAAATTTGCTCTATGATGAAAGTATTGCAACAAAAACAGACTTGCAACAAAAAGGAGAGCAGACTAATCATAACAGGGTAAAACAGTCACTTGAAGAGATTAAAAAGTCCCATGCTGTTGGAAAACAACAAAAGGAACTTAGAACAGAATTTAATACAAGAATTGCTCCAAATTTGCTCAATGATGAAAGTATTGCAACAAAAACAGACTTGCAACAAAAAGGAGAGCAGACTAATCATAACAGGGTAATACAGTCACTTGAAGAGATTAAAAAGTCACATGCTGTTGGAAAACCACAAAAAGAACACAGAACAGAATTTAATACAAGAATTGCTCCAAATTTGCTCTATGATGAAAGTCCTGCCATTAGTACAAAAGAGAAACTAAACAGAAGCAGAGCTGTGAGAGGCTTAGCTTTGTTAAAAAATAAGATCCAGGAAGAATATAAGACACATGAAGATTTGAAGCAAACATTTGAGACAAAAAGCAAAATTACTAATTTACGGTTAGGACAAAATATCACGATAGAATCAGATGCATTGGATTTGGAAAATCAAGAAGTGTCTGCAGAAGAACCTATGATATCACATAATTGGTCATCGAAATTCAGCAATAAGAATTTGCCTGTAAGGAGCCAGAGCAGCAGAGAAGATTTCCAAAAACACATGTTCACTCAAAATAAAGACCGGAGAAGTTCAAATGACAGCAATCACTTAAGAGTTAACAGTGACAAACGTATAAGCCACATAACAAAAGACATTATGGATGATGGCACATCAGAGATTAGTGATGGTACAGATAAGAAATCAACAACTCACAAAGTAGTTCAAAATCAATACACAGCATTATTAAATAAAAAAATGGTAAACAATGTGGACCTTGATGCTGGCCAAACTAATCAAAGTAAAAAGAAAACTGAAATGAAAGTTTCTGAAACATCACCAATCAACAAACAAGATATGAAATATACAGTAAAAGAGCTATCTCAAATACACCAAAATATGGAAATCAAACACACACGTGAGCATGCTAAACAGATAAGTACTGTACCTACAGCATATGAAGATAAAATTCCAGACCTTGATGTTGAACAACTGAATCAAGGCAACAAGAAAACTGAAATTAAAATTTTTAAAAGGTTACCCCTAAACAAGCAAGAAACAGAAAAGGGGCTATCTACAATACACCAAAATAAGGAATTAAGACACACACACAAACTTGTCTCACAAAAAAGTACTTTATCTACAGCATATAAAGATAAAGCTTCTGGTTTAATCATTGAAACCATGGGGGGTCATTCTAAAGATGAAGATGAAAGCATTTCTGAAAAAAAACAGAACACAAGTATGGAACCTGAAACAGATATTAGCACAGGACAAAAAATAAATGGTAAACTAAAACAAGAAATACGTGGTGTAATCAAAGTAGATTCTAGCATAGTCAAGGACAAAAATGTGAAAAATAATAGCAAAGCCTATTTGGAGTCAGCAGTTAATGAGACTTTCGAAAAGTCCACGGATCAGCCAGCTACAGACGTGGTCAGTGCTCATACTGAACAAAACAAAAGTGCTAATATGGAAATCCAGGCTGCCCCAGTGGTTGTAACCTCAACATTAGTCTCTACTGACCAGCTTGTAAACAGTTTTAATAATATTGAGGACTCTCTGGTCTCTGGAACATTAAACAAATTATTAAAAGAAGCTTCAAGTGATCTGGTCATTGAACATCCCATGTATAAACCTGCAAATGACAGTACCACAAAGCAGATTGAAGATATAAAGACACAATCTGTAGACATAAATAATCATTCTGGACAGGACATACCTGTGTTGGTAACCTCAGCTAAACATTCCTGGGATCCAGGAACTTACAAAGTTGAGGATTTGATTAACCAAGGGAAAAATGATATGAATGCTGGTATAAGGGATGACCTATTGGAAAATTTCACTGATTTGCTAGTTGAAAATCACACAGAGGAGCCTTCACCACACATTAAGAAAAGTTCAAGGGAAGAAATAATTATAAAAATTATAACAATGAAGGACAGCATTGGAGAAGATATTACTGGATTGACTGACTCATTTGATGATTCTAATAAACACATTGGTTGCACAATTAAAGAAGAATCTACTAACATGCCAGTCATCACTCAGGACATGTGTACTCAAAATATACTTGCTGATAGCTTGTTATCTGGAGAAACCATAGGTCACAATCTTGAAGATCAAATGAATTTAGTTGAAAATAATGTAATCAGTGTGGAAACAAAGAAGCAGCCGGAAGAAAATGCTACTGTTTTTGTGATTCAAAACTCAAATATTAACAAAGTGTTTGAAAATGTATTTGAAGTTAAAAATACAGAGATGGAGAAAGATGTTACTAACATGAAGGAACAGAATGTGCAACACACAATTGTATTATCTGCAGAATTCAGGGACCAGCCGCTTGAGGAACCTGAGAAACAAGAATATCTTGGGGGCAGAAGAAAATATTCTAGTCTTACATTTCTACAGGAGGAAGATAAATCCAAATTAGAATATACCACAGATGTCACTGTGAATGAAAGTATAGATGTAGGAAATTTCAGGAAAAGCTTAGAAAATATTGCTGAGCATTCTAAGGTTGTGGATAAAAGTTTTGAAACTTTTGAAAAGCCATGGTGGGTGAAAGAAGACCATGGATTTGAATATAAAATGTACAAGGTTGATGGCTTACTTCCTGTTGCTTCAATTGATGCACTTCAAGAATTAACTGAAATTGAGGCCCGTGATCAAGGAAGATTTGCCAAAATAAAGCAGTCTTTGGATCAGGTTGATGCAGTGTCCCCTGAAAAACCTGAAGATATTACAGAAGTTGTCCATAAAAATAAGAAGACAGAAATAGATAATAATAACTGGACATCTGTGCTGGACCAAGCTATGGATGAATGTGAAAATGTGACTGTGGAAAAACCTGAAGATTTCATAGATTTAGACATTACAAAAGAAAGAGCAGTAGAAAATGGTCAGGGAAATGAAGATCAGATACACATAAATACTAATGAGAGAAATCAGTCTCAAGATGCTATGAACATTTTTTCTGCAAATGACATATTTGAGGAATTGTCAGAAGACGTGGGGCAGGCTAGAATAGGGGAACTGGGTGAGGATCAACATGAAGGATTTATTCATGGTGGGGAAGATGCTTTAGATCCTACTCTAGAAGCAGACACACTGGCCACTAAAGAATCAAAGCATGAGGTGAACCATACAAACAGACAGGTATTACAACCAATGGATAAAGCTGTCAATATAAGAGAACATCCACATGACGACAGCAGCAGGGAATTAAAACATGATCTGGTTAATACTGTTGTAGATGGGCAGCTGGAAAATGACATAGTTGTTTCACAGAAACAATATCTCCCACAAAATTTAGATGAGCAACTTCTACCTTTACGGGATGTTGAGGGACAAAGTCATTTACCTTTACAAGAGTTAAAACCAATGGATAATCAAGAAAAGGTGCATGAACATGGTACAGAAACCTCTAATTCAATAGCATCTTTGATGTCTTCAGAACTATTAAAGACACAGCATTCATATTTGGGGCACACGGAAACCAGAAGTGACCCAATCAGTGTAACTTCACAGGGTGATGATGGACAAAGCCACTTACATTTACCTAAATTAATAACAGTAGACATTCAAAAAAATGTACATGGACTATCTACAGAAACCTCTAATTCCCTAGCACATGTGATGTCTTCAGAATCATTAGATGCCCAAATGTCACATTTGAGAGATACAAATACCACAAGTGTTGAGAGGCAAAGCCATTTACCTTTGCCAGAATTAGACAGTAAAGAAAATGTATATGAACATTCTACAGAAGATTCTAATTTCATAGCACCTGTGATGTCTTCGGAACCATTAGATGTTCATTTTCCATGTTTAAGAGACACAGTGAACACAAGCCACATGAGTAGGGTAACTTTACAGAGTATTGAGGGACAAAGTAATTTACCTTTACCTGAATTAAAAGCAATTGACAATCAAGAAAATGTGTGTGAAAACCATACAGAAACGGATCGTTCCATAGCTCCTTCGATGTCCTCAGAACCATTAGATGTAGAAAATTCATATCTAAGAGACCTAGAAACCAAAAGTGACACCATCATTGTAATTCCATGGGGTGTTGAGAGACAAAGGCATTTAGATTTATCTTTGCAGTTTGATGAGGGACTAAACCACTTACCTTTATCTGACTTAAAAACAATAGACATTCAAGAAAATGTATATGATCTCAATTCAGAAGCTTCTAATTCCATAGCACCTGTGATGCCTTCAGAACTATTAGATATAAAAAATGCATATTTAAGAGATACAGAGCGCTCAGGTGATACCATCAGTGTAGCTTTACAGAGTGACGAGAGACAAAGCCACTCACCTTTATCTGAATTAAAAACAATAGACATTCAAGAAAATGTATATGATCTCAATTCAGAAGCTTCTAATTTCATAGCACCTGTGATGCCTTCAGAACTATTAGATATAAGAGATACAGAGAGCTCAGATGATACCATCAGTGTAGCTTTACAGAGTGACGAGAGACAAAGCCACTCACCTTTATCTGAATTAAAAACAATAGACATTCAAGAAAATGTATATGATCTCAATGCAGAAGCTTCTAATTCCATAGCACCTGTGATGCCTTCAGAACCATTAGATTTAAAAGTGTCATATTTAAGAGATACAGAGACCACAAGTGACACCACCAGTGTAGCTTTACAGGAAGTTGAGGGACTAAGCCATTTACCTTTATCTGAATTAAAAACAATTGACATTCAAGAAAATGTAAATAAACTCCCGACAGAAACCTCTAATTCCATAGTATATGTTATGCCTTCAGAACTATTAGATTTAAAAATGTCACGTTTAAGAGATAAGGAAACCACAGGTGATATCATCAGTGTAGCTTTACAGGGTGCTGAGAGACAAAGTCATATACCTTTACCTGAATTAAAAACAATAGACAGTCGAGGAAATGAAAATGAATTCCATACAGAAACTTCTAATTCCATAGAAGATATGAAGCCTTCAGAACCACTGGATGTTAAAATGTCATATTTAAGAGATACAGAAACCACAGACGATACCATAAGAGTAGCTTTACCGGATTTTGATGGACAAAGTCATATACCTTTACCTGAATTAAAAACAATTGACAGTCAAGAAATCATATATGGAAGTTATAAAGGAATCTCTAATTCCATAGAATCTGTGATGTCATTGCAACCATCAGATATACAGATTTCATTTTCAAGGGGCATAAAAACAAGTGACACTACCTGTGTTGCTACAGAAAGTAATTCAGGCCCAAGTTTAAATGACGATTTACAAACTTGTAAAGATAGTCCACAAACTCCGAAAGAAAACAGTATTGCTGCTATAAAGAAAAATGCTGCACCATGTGAAGAGGAGGAAGAGTCTCCAGAAAATATGGAGAGCTGGTTGAATAAACTAAGACAACTGGAGACCCCTGGATTTTTAAGGTATCAAAAACCACGTCGTCAGCCTCATTCCACACCACAATTTATTTACATCACTTTGCCCCCTATAATAGAAGATCAAGGTTCACCAAAATGTGATCAGCCTGATTCCAACTGCCAATTGCAAGAAAAAGAAGAAACACTGAAGGTGATCGCCACTCCCAGTGAAAACAACTCAGCTTTGGAAACAAAAGCAACAGAACAATCTGAACAATCAGAAGAATCACCCAAGAAGTTTGCATGGGAAAGAAGCCTTGATAAAATCACAGTTAGATCATCTCCCTTGGAACTGATGAGAAAACATTCAGGAGAGGAGGGTTCTCGAAGTGAAAACTACAAAGCATTAATCTCACAAAGTCTAAGCCAGCGACAGAGTTCTATCATTGGGTCTCTATTGCTTTCTGGTAGATTAGATAAAAAATCAGAGACCTCAGAAGGAAAATCGTTCTCTAGACTGGAAAGTAGCTACCTTCTCAGTAGCTACATAAAACCAAAAAAAGATTTACAACAGGAGAAAACAGATCAAATAGGGCCAGAGGACATGTCATCTACCAATAGCACAAATCTACAATCAACCAGTGACTCCTTAACAACCAGTGTATCAGAAGCAAATATCGTCAGTGGCTCCTTAACCAGTGCATCAGGAGCAAACGCACCCAGTGACTCCTTAACCAGTGCATCAGGAGCAAACACACTCAGTGACTCCTTAACCAGAGCATCAGGAGCAAACACACTCAGTGACTTCTTAATCAGTGCATCAGGAGCAAATGCAGTCAGTGACTCCTTAACCAGTGCATCAGGAGCAAATGCAGTCAGTGACTCCTTAACCAGTGCATCAGGAGCAAATGCAGTCAGTGACTCCTTAACCAGTGCATCAGGAGCAAACACAGTCAGGGATTCCTTAACCAGTGCACCAGGAGCAAATGCAGCAAGTGACTCCTTAACCAGTGCATCAGGAGCAAATGCAGTCAGTGACTCCTTAACCAGTGCATCAGAAGCAAATGCAATCAGTGACTCCTTAACCAGAGCATCAGGAGCAAATGCAGTCAGTGACTCCTTAACCAGTGCATCAGGAGCAAACGCACCCAGTGACTCCTTAACCAGTGCATCAGGAGCAAACGCACTCAGTGACTCCTTAACCAGTGCATCAGGAGCAAATGCAGTCAGTGACTCCTTAACCAGTGCATCAGGAGCAAATGCAGTCAGTGACTCTTTAACTAGTGCATCAGAAGCAAACACAGGCAGTGTCTCCATAAACAGTTCATTGGGAGAAAACACAGCCATTGTCTCCTTAACCGGTGCATCAGGAGCAAATGCAGTCAGTGACTCCTTAACCAGTGCATCAGAAGCAAATGCAATCAGTGACTCCTTAACCAGTGCATCAGGAGCAAATGCAGTCAGTGACTCCTTAACCAGTGCATCAGGAGCAAATGCAGTCAGTGACTCCTTAACCAGTGCATCAGAAGCAAATGCAATCAGTGACTCCTTAACCAGAACATCAGGAGCAAATGCAGTCAGTGACTCCGTAACCAGTGCATCAGGAGCAAATGCAGTCAGTGACTCTTTAACTAGTGCATCAGAAGCAAACACGGGCAGTGTCTCCATAAACAGTTCATTGGGAGAAAACACAGCCATTGTCTCCTTAACCGGTGCATCAGGAGCAAACACAGTCAGTGACTTCATAACCAGTGCATCAGGAGCAAATGCAGTCAGTGACTCCTTAACCAGTGTATTAGGAGCAAACGCAGTCAGTGACTCCTTAACAAGTGCATCAGGCGCAAACACAGTTAGTGACTCTCTAACCTGTACATCAGTAAGTAACAGAGCCAGTGATTCCTTAACCAGTGCATCAGGAGCAAACACAGCCAGTGATTCCTTCACCAGTGCATCAGGACCGCACACAGCCAGTGACTCCTTAACCAGTGCATCAGGAGCAAACACAGTCAGTGACTCCTTAACCAGTGCATCAGGAGCAAACACAGTCAGTGACTCCTTAACCAGTGCATCAGGAGCAAACGCAGTCAGTGACTCCTTAACCAGTGCATCAGGAGTGCACACAGCCAGTGACTCCTTAACCAGTGCACCAGGAGCAAACACAGTCGGTGACTCCTTAACCAGTGCATCAAGAGCAAACACAGTCAGTGACTCCTTAACCAATGCATCAGGAGCAAACACAGTCAGTGACTCCTTAACCAGTGCATCAGGAGCAAACACAGTCAGTGACTCCTTAACCAGTGCATCAGGAGCAAACACAGTCAGTGACTCCTTAACCAGTGCATCTGAAGCAAACACAGTCAGTGACTCCTTAACCAGTGCATCAGGAGCAAACACAGTCCGTGACTCCTTAACCAGTGCATCAGGAGCAAACACAGTCCGTGACTCCTTAACCAGCGCATCAGGAGCAAACACAGTCAGTGACTCCTTAACCAGTGCATCAGGAGTAAACCTAGGCAATGTCTACCTAAACAGTTCATTGGGAGAAAACACAGCCATTGTCTCCTTAACCAGTGCATCAGGAGCATACACAGCCAGTGACTCCTTAACAAATTCACCAGGAGCATACACAGCCAGTGACTCCTTAACTAATTCACCAGGAGCATACACAGCCAGTGACTCCTTAACCAGTGCATCAGGAGCATACACAGGCAATGTCTCCCTAAACAGTTCATTGGGAGAAAACACAGCCATTTTCTCCTTAACCAGTGCGTCAGGGACAAACACAACAAACAAATCCTTAACCAATGTAACAGAAGCAGGCAAATCCAGTGAGTCCTTAACTGGTGCCCCAGAGACAGAAACAACCAATGACTCTTTAATCAGGGCACCAGGACCAAACAAAGCCAGTGACTCCTTAATCAGCGCATCAGTAACTAGAACGAACAGTGTCACCTTAACCAATGCATCAGGAGCAAACAGAGCCAGTGACATCTTATTCAATGCCTCAGGAGCACAGCAGCCAGAAGATAAAGAGTGCAGCTCACAGCTACAGAACTATAATGTCCCAGCTTCAGATTCTACTGAGTTGCAGTCCAAGCTAGAACCACCAGTAGCTTCAACTTGTAAGGTCTTCCCGGATGTCTGGGTGAGATGTGTTACAGTTTCATGACTTATAGCTGACCTTTAAGCATCTGCAGGTTACTTAAATCATGTTTAATGTATAGTATATTTATAGTCTTATTTTTGGCTTTAGTTATATTTTTATATCTATATGAATATGTCTAGGAAAAATATTTCAGTACTTAAAGGGTTAATTTACCTTTACAAAAAAACTCCCTATGTAGGAAAGGGGTGACTGTAGATAAAAACAAAGTTTATAGCTTTCATCAAAGTTGAATAATGTCCTTGCTATTGGTGTAGGATATTTAAGTACATCCCGGAGCGTGGCCAAAAAACTCCCAGAGAAGACACCCCCCTGTCCAGCCTTATAGCTAGGATGTTCCTAGCCTTTACTGCTCAACCCCACCAGCACAGGAGTGAGCTCTTTCTCGGATTCTCGGAAAGCAGGATGTATGTCATCGCTGGGAGTTTTTATCATGTAAATGGCCGACACCTAAAGCAAAAGCATTATTTAACTTTAGTCAAAGCTGCACAGTTTTTTTCTCTGCAAACTCCCTTTACCTACATAATTGGAGCTTTCAAGAGCTATTGGTTGGTAATGGTATTTTTGTGTTTGTTTGTTTTAGCAACACCCAGGGAAAATTCATGGAAAGCCGAATCCAAGACCAGGAAAGGTAAAGGTCTAAACCGCTCCTTTACATTTGTGGGTCATAACAAACAGAGAAAGCATAACTGGTATACGAGTTAACTGTTATATGACTGTTATTTCTCGTATTTGGAACCCCAGTAACATGGTTTCTTTTTTGATTAACAGATCATTTTGTTTTCTGAGCCTGGGTTCAGGGGGCACAGACATGAGATCTATAGTGATGTGGGTAACATGAGTGATTGGGAGTTGCAGGGAACAGTCTCTGTCCGCATTGTGCGAGGAGGGTAAGTTCGATCAGCAATTACTTATATACATCTGTCTCTTATACA
>BLSH010080519.1:1700248-1712159 GCA_018402905.1 Glandirana rugosa
TAACCTGCAGGGGGAGATCTAGGGGTTAACTGTGTTCCCTGGGTGTGTTCTTACTGTGGGGGGTTGGGCTACCATGGGCATGAGAGCTCTAACTGATCCCAGTGACAGGGACCAGTAGATCACTTGTGCCCCTACTAACAGAGCGGGGAACCGCCATGTTTACATCGGCGGTTCCCCGTTCTTTCCCTGTGGCCCCTCATCGCGGCTCGCCGGCATACATCGGGTCCGCCCGAGCCGCGGGCACACTCCTCAGGAGTGCGGCGGGCGGCGCGCGCACGCCCCCTAGTGGCTGTTCACAGATCGTCGCCTTTTTACGGCAATTCGCGCTCAGCATCCCGACTGCCGCTGTGAAAACACGGCACACGGTCGGGAAGTGGTTAAACAAGCCCTTATTCACCTCTGTATTTATAGGCATTTTGGATAAATTAATTTTCAAAGTTCCCAACAGAGGCACTGAAATTACAGCTCTTATCCCCTTATTTGGTATGGCAGCCTGCTAACCCTTGAATGTAAACAAACAGCAGGTGCAATTACTACACAGTACCTGCAGCTACAGAGGCCAGTGCTGGCTTGTTTTCAAGCTTTTTTCCTGCTTGTAATTACCCATAAATGTCAACATTCTGAGCACAGGGGCACTTTTAGGCCAGCCATACATGGGTCAAATTCAGAAAGAATTTTCTTTCGAAAATTGTAACTAAGAATTTTTGTTCGAATTTCGCACCATTCTTGGGCCACAGCTATGGCCATTCTTCGCGCGGCCATAGAATTTGAGTGATTGGGCATGTTTTTGAAAACAAAGGAATTTCTAATCAACGATGGGAGAATTGAGCGAGAAATATAATTGAAAAAGAAATGTGCATGAGCTGTGACCAGGAAAGAAGAGAAGATTCCCAGCCACGAAAATTCTTTTCTATAGCAACGTGAGGTGAAATTGAAGGCTTGTTTGGTCGAATTTCGAAATTAATGGTGGCACAAAAGGCACTAAATTTCTAAATTCGCTCGGAATTCTACCCATGTATGGCCTGCATTAGGGTCTATGGCAAGCAAACATTTGCAAAATATTACAGTACTGTAAAACAGAATAAATGTAAATTGTAATGGAGGCCAGTAAAACACGTTAAGCACCACCGAGTTAAAATACATATACCGTAACTGGTTTACCTATCAAAGGATTTGTAATTCTGGGCAGCCAGTTTATTCGCTAGCCAAGTCCGACTTGTATAGGTGAATAGAGGCAGCTGATATCAGGACAAAATTAATTTACTTCCATTAGCTGCATGTAAGATAAAATTGAGTGCCATGTAGAGATACATTATATCTCTTGTGCTACATAACAAAAAAAACAAAAACTTCAGCTTTAATAGATATAGTGGGGAGAATAATTATTTGATCCCCTGCAGATTTTGTAAGTTTGCCCACTTATAAAGAAATGAAGGGTCTATCATTTTTATCATATTTGTGTATTGTAAATGATACAGACAGAATATCAACCAAAAATCCAGAAAAAAGCACATGAAACAAATATTATAAACTGAGTTGCAGTTCAGTGAGTAAAATAAGTATTTCATCCCCAAGTAAAACATGGCTTAGTACTTGGTGGAGAAACCCTTGTTGGCAAGCACAGTGGTAAGACGTTTCTTGTAGTTGGTTACCAGGTTTGCACACATCTCAGGAGGGATTTTGGTCCATTCTTCTTTACAGATCTTCTCTAAATCCTTAAGGTTTCTTGGCTATCGCTTGGCAACTCGAAATTTCAACTCACTACATAATTTTTTTTATAGGACTAAGGTCCGGAGACTGGCTAGGCCACTCCATGACCTTAATGTGCTTCTTCTTGAGCCACTCCTTTGTTGCCTTGGCAGTGTGTTTTGAGTTATTGTCATGCTGGAAGACCCATCCATGACCCATCTTCAGTGTTCTGGCTGAGGGAAGAAGGTTCTCATCCAAGATTTTACAATACATGGCCCCGTCCATTGGCTCTTCAATGCAGCAAAATCGGTCTGTACCTTTATCAAAGAAACAGCCCCATAGCATAATGTTTCCACCTCTGTACTTTAATGTAGGGATGTGTTCTTAGGGTCATTGTCAGCATTTTTCTTCCTCCAAACAAGGCACAAGAAGGCACATGTACAGACCCATCTGAAGTTTGCCAATGATCATCTAAATGATTCAGAGAAGGATTGGGAGAAAGTGCTGTGCTCAGATGAGACCAAAATTGAGCTCTTTGGCATTAACTCAACTCGCCATGTTTGGAGGAAGAACAATACTGACTAGGACCCTAAGAACACCATCCCTACAGTCAAATACAGAGGTGGAAACATTAGGCTTTGGGGCTCTTTCTCTGATAAAGGTACAGACACTGTTATGGCAACACTACAGATGCACAGCTGTCATAGGATTGGTAATACTGTTCAGCCAGTCTTGTGATTTTCACACCTCTGCCACACTGCACAGCCATGGATAATGATATGTTTATCTAATGATCAGTTTGGAGCTGTAGACACCAAATAGTGTGCTGAATTGCTGAACCTGAGCCAGGAAATAAGTGTTTCACATTACTGTCTCTGTAGTGTGTCAAAAGAATGACTTTACAGTTGTACGAATCCTTGAGTATACATACCAATAAACGGTATATGCATTGAAGCTGTATATTTACTATTTGCCTGGGGTCATGTTAAAGACTCATGTAACCTACAGCTTTTAAACTTGAGTTTAGGAGCTTTTGGCATTTTTTGCCAAAGCTCTTAAATTCAACTCCATAAAAAGCAATGTACACATAGGCGTTTTCAAGAGTTTAGAAGCTGCTGCGGTTAGGGGAGTTTCAACCTCCCTTTCCTGAATGTACAAGAATTGTGTTCAGGATAGGAACGTTTTGCCCGTTTTCCCGTGGCTGGCAGTCAACCTAGTCTGTGTGTACACGAAGCCTTAGATTTAAAACAAGTTGCTTGCAATAAAGTTTGATGAGATTTACGATAGGCCATTAGAAGTGTGCCAGAAAATATCTTCATATCTGAAATTTAGTTGAAATATATATGTATTTTCTTAGATGCCACATACTTGACCGTGATTATATTGATACATAGATGCACAGTCCTAGTTACTTTCTCTGTTTTATTAGATTCAGCTATATTCTGAGCCTAACTTTCATGGTGACTGTATGACTTTTGTAGAAGATCACTCATTGATCCCAGAATCCTTTTCACTGCAGTCTTGTCGCGTAGAAGGGGGAAGGTAAGATTTTGAAATAGTTTAATGCCCACAGATATGTAGATTATAATATGTAAATGGAAAGTAAAGTAAAATGTTACTACCAAAATGTGGCTTGCTTTTAATTATTCCAGCTTAGTTTATACCGTATATTGGATCCTACTTTCAGTTTTGTAAGCCACGTGTCTGTAAAGGCTTTCATATATCCAAGTCATGCTATAGATAACAGTATTTAATAACATTCAACTGGATTTGTTGTTTTTTAATAAAGACTTTTCACAACTCAAAAACGTGGGTTCCTCAATTCAGATAAACGAAACTTAGGAAACTACCTTAGGAAACTACCTTAGGAAACTACCTTGAAAAACAACTTTCAATATTACAAAACAAGTCCATTTGAATGTGACTACTATTACATGTTACACTGTATATGTCCACAAGGTGGTGCTATAAATATACTCTGACGGTTACGAAGATTTTCTCCTACTTCTATGGCTCCAAAGTACAGAATGAGCAATATAATCAGAATTCCAACTCCTTCAGTGCCACAAGTACCAAATTGTAGTGTTTTTTTTTCAAGATAAGGTTATTTTCCAATGTAATTGCTGTAATGAAAAACAGAAGGCTTCTGTCTAAGGGCTCTTTTACACGGGCGGATAGTTCGGGTCTGCCATGTCCTCTATGGAGCGACGCATGTCAGCGGTGACATGTCCGCTGACACCAGATCCGCTCCGATCCGCCAAAAACAGACGGATGGAAACCCTATTTTCCATCCGTCTGGCGGATCGGATTGGATGAACATGGACAGACGGTCCGTGTCCATCCGATCCCCCATAGAGGAACATAGAGCTGTGACAGGACAGTCTCTGCACGAGTGCAGAGACTGTCCTGTCATCCGCTGGCTCAGCGGGGATCAACGGATGGATCCCCGCTGAGCAGCGGAGCGCGTCAAAACGGGCTCCGCTAGTGTGAAAGGGGCCTAACGTGTACTGTTAGTATAACGTTTTTGAATGTATCAATTTTTTTTTTACTGGGGAGCTTTGAAAAAGTAGCTAACCTTCACTCAACATGAACATTTAGAAATATTACAACAGTAACCTGAAAAATCAATCTTCTGTGTTTAATTCCTTCTGAATTCCGAGGGAGGAGTGAATGCGGGGAACCCCCCCCCCCATGAGACGGACAGCCTCCTTACCTGCCTCCGATCTCCCCTCTTCCTACCTCCCCTGCCCGAGCCGGGGAGTGCTGGATGGCATCCATGACAGCGGCAGCTGGTGGGTCGGTCGGTCTTCTCATCCGGCCCTGCTCTACTCTCTCCTCCTCCTAGGTGTCCAATAGGATCGCCTGACGTTTTGGCCAATTGGGAAACGGGTCTCATGACCTGCTTCTTGATTGGCAGGAAAGAGATTTAGTGTGCAAATAGCGAATATTCATTTGCCGTTGTCACACAACTGGGTGGGTTCGGAAAGCAGTGCTCTGCGCCCCAAGCCCACCCTTTTTTGAAGCCTATTAGAGCCCCTGGCTCTAATCACGTGCTTAAAAAAAAAACACCCTCCCCATTGGAATCCATGTTGGAATCCATGCATCTGGCATCCCTGCATGTAGATAAGGGGGCTGATGCATGGATGGGGGGGCGCGGCCGTGTGCCCCTAATGGACGGGCCGTCATTGTTCTGTAGTCTCATAGCTGTATATCTGCAGTATGGGATCTAAGGCACTGCACCTACTGGCTGATAGTTTTATGAGATTTGGTGACGTCACTATTGTGCTGCTCACTGATCTCTTTGAAGGCTCTGACACGAAGAGGCAAAAGCCATTTACCAATATGTTTGTTGCACAAGAAGTTAGGCTACAAGTCACAGTCCGCACATCAAAGAGCTTAGCTGCTGACTTTTGGAAATAGTCAAAATTTGCATATCATCAACAGCTCTATTTATTCAACTAAGGCTGCATATTTTGGGGAAAGAAGGAGTGCATATTAAACAGCTGATTATGATGGCACCCACGGCTTGATTTCTATCACTGTAGGCACAAATCTTTGCAGCTCAAAGAAACACCCTTTTGCTATTATCTTCTTTACGCAGAGCATTTTCTGTCTTAGTAGTCCTATCTTGACTTACAAAAAATGTAATTCAGCATCTCTAAGATGATTTCATATGGTGAAAAAGGTATGCCAAAAATCTTATGCTTATCTTCATCCAAGGTCCATCATCCCAGTCTTCTAATTCCTAGTTCTGTGGCGTGGGAGGGTAATTAGGGCTGCACCCATATACAGTATCATTCCGGTGACATGGATGGTCATTTGCTTAAATTCAAAAGGGTCCTATACTAATTACATTGTATACAAATGGGAACCACCCCAACCTATAACTAACCTTTGCAGAAAGGAGCTCATAGAAGGGCAATGTACATCAAAAACAAACAAAAATCCCCAGCTCTCTTACCAGCCAGCTTACAACAAAACCAAATTGATCCTGTCTAACAATTCACGTTACAAACAAGGGGTTTAGTTGCACACATTTGCAAACATATGTGCAAGCTGCAGTGGCCACGTAAAGGCACCCCATTGTATTGCGGTCCTAACTCTATCATTTTGAGAGTCTCTCAACTTGTAGCAGCTCACGTACCAGCCAGCCTGCAACAAAACTAAATTGACCCTGTCTAACAATCCATGGTAAAAACAAGGGGTTTAGTCACACACATTTGCAATCGTATGTGTAAGCTGCAGTGGCCACATAAGGCCACCCCATTGTATTGTGGTCTGGAGACTGGACATATGTGGCTTGGGCTCTGAGGAAGAGGGTCCTCCCTTGAAACGCGTCAGCCAGTACTCCATAACATCCCATCCACCAGTTATCCTGGCTCCCGCTTTGGACTTTTGTTGATTGCAGAGCACCCTACATGCCTGTTATTCTTGGTTTTATAGGAGTATGACCATTGTTGTTTTACATTTTCTTTAAGCATTGTTGGTAATGCACAAGGTCGGTGCGCCTTCCTTCTATTTTTGTTTATTTCTCTATAGCAGGGATATGCAATTAGTGGACCTCCAGCTAAAACTACAAGTCCCATCATGCCTCTGCCTCTAAGTATCATGCTTGTGGCTGTCAGAGTCTTGCTATGCCTCATGGGAATTGTAGTTCTGCAACAGCTGGAGGTCCGCTAATTGCATATCCCTGCTCTATAGTGTTCTCTGATTACATCTTTTAGCTTCCATCGGTTCTTCTTGTGTAGCAAATGTCTTCCTCTGTGTTGGACCTTGCCTTTCCATCTCCCTAAAGCACATACAAATCAACTTTGAAGCTTCTTTGAACATACCGCACATGCTGTATATAGGTCAAAGTGTTGTGCACCTGTACGTGTTCTATTTCACACATTTCTTACCACATGATGTACATATATGCGCACATCAAACTCTCTGTATACAACCACATAACTTTTCCACACCTTAAAGAAACGTCTTAACTGTGTGATAGAAATGAATGTTTCCACCCAACTTGTGTTTCTGGAGTAAGCATTTAAAAGAGGGACTGAGTTAAGCATTTAGTGGAAGAATAGATGTTTTTATCTAGATTAACCATCAAACATAATCCGATGTAACAGCTCTATAACAAACAATTAGGGCTTCCTGTTGGGTTTTTAGAACATTTATATTATGGAGAATGCAGAAGGAAGAGTGGAATAGGAGGTCTTGTTGGTGGAACTCACAAGAGGTATAGCTGGTCAATGGATGACTGAGCCCACCACACTCCAACTATAATCAATACATCACGTTTGTTTAAACCAGTGGTTCTCAACTCCTGTCCTCGGGACCCACCAACAGACCAGATTTTAAGTATTACCTTGGGGAGATGCAGACTAGAATACTGCAATCACTGAGCAGCAAATTATATCACCTGTGATGCATTTCAGTTATCCTGCAAACCTGGCCTGTTAGTGGGTCCCAAGGACCGGAGTTGAGAACCACTGGTTTAAACCTACCCTTTTTTAAACAGGGTTGGCGCAGACAAATAATTTCAGGTATCTGGTTTACAATATCAGCTTATTTTCATATCAGCATTGCTCTTGGCATACACGCTTAGTAAACATTTTCAATGTTGATTTGGACATCTAAATGGAAAGGGGAGTGCGCTTGAGTGCTTGATAACTGACAAGAAAGGGGAGTGCGCTTGAGTGCTTGATAACTGACAACCACACTCATCGTATCAGTTTTCAATATTATAGATCTTTGTATTATTTCCAGTAATTGTGACAAGTACATCAATAAAGTGATTGTAAACCCTAAAACAACTCATTCAAGCGATATTAAAGGTTCACGTTTTATTTTTTTAAAAATACAAACATGTCATACTCACCTCCTCTGTGCAGCGTTTTTGCATAGAGTGGCCCCCAAACCTTGTCTTCTGGGGTCCCTCGGCGGCGATCTTGGCTCCTCCTCTGCATCAGGTGACCCGCCAGGAAAGCGCTTTCCCTGGTTGTCACCCGTACGGGCGCGCTCCCGAGTCCTGCTGTTGCGTGTATTCACACAAACAGCGGGACTCTGCCCCACCCTCCGGCTCCCGTGTCACTGGACTTGATTGACAGCAGCAGGAGCCAATGGCTCCCCTGCTATCAATCCATCCAATGGGGACCCGAGCCAGCAGCTAGGGGGACAAGGTTTGTCCCCAGCACGGGATCGGTTCGGGCTCAGGTGAGTGAGGGGGGCTCTGGGAGGCTGCATAGAATGCATTACGGTGAAAAATGCGGAGACTTTACAACCCTTTTCAGTTTAAAATAGAAATGAAAGGCAAAACATTTGTGTATAGATATAAAAAAATATAAAAAAGATAGATAGATAGATAGATAGATAGATAGATAGATAGATAGATAGATAGATAGATAGATAGATAAAAAAAACATTATAAATACCTTTTTTTCCCTTTTTTATAAGTGACCACATAACCTCTGTTCTCAGCTGCATAAGAGTTGGGGGAGGAGAAACAGCAGGGCACTGATCTTCCCAGAGATGGGAAGTCTGATCATTGGAGGAGAGCACACTAAGCTCTCCTGCTTAGTGTGGTCAGTTTTTAATAGAAAAGCAGAGGGGCTGACAGGAACACCAGGGATTTCATACAAAGGAAGCAATACAAAGAGAACAGGTTACTTTTTCATGGTACAGCAGGCACATATCGGGAATATGAAATGTTGGGTTTACATATTCTTTAATGTATAAAGAGAATATACCAGCAATATGTGTGAGTGTGTATTGGAATGTGCATGAGAGTCAGTTAATAATTTCTTTTTTTTTTTATAGAATGCTTACACATACACATAAAAGGCCTACAGCAATACAGGCTTACATGCCTCTGCATCTTCTTAGGTAGATAGTGCTCTGTTTACAAGAGGAAGAATTAGTTCTGTCAGCAGTTGCATGAAAGTAATATATTATATAGTAATAATGTACAGTAGAATATTATTACTTTTTATATGTATCAGGTGCTATGAATTATCCCTTTTTCATAATAGTATAAAGGACAATTTTAAATAAAATAAAAAAAATGATTGAACCATGGTTTTCTTAATCTTTCCCACAGCTGGAGTTTGTATGAAGGCGAAGACTGTCGTGGAGAGCAATACATACTCTCTGAGGGGGATTACCCAACAAGAACCGCCATGGGCTGTCAGGGATTTATCACAATACGCTCCCTCGAAAGGGTTCCTCTTGTATGTATGCTACTCACTTCTACTCATGGATGTTTTTTTTTTGGTCCTGCCTTATCTGATTGTACAAAGAAATTTAGACAAATGTTGTTCTAAAATTTGGATGAGATTGCACTAATTGGTAATTAATTAAACGTAATGCATTTGAACCATTTTTAAAGGCCAGCTTCAGCCAAAATCCTGTTATTTTTATTTTTGTATAGCACAGGGCACATCTATGGCCTGTGTCCCCGCTAAGCAGATTTCCCCTCATTTCCTATTCTTTCTGACACCTGTCATTTGAGGTTAGGGTTAATCTTGGGCCATGGTCAACAATAGACATATTACAGAAATGTTAACCCTTACTAGCTGTACTAGAAAAATATATTTTTTTTTCTGTAAGGCTGCATTCACACAGGGGCGACCCGACTTCAGCGCGACTTTGCTAGGCGATTTCAGCGCGACTTACAACGCAACTTCATACCAGGCGACTTTGCCTGCGGCCAATCAGAGCAGGGAGGGAGGGGGTTGCCCTGGATAAATTCTTTTCTTTTCACTGTAATGTCGCTTCCATTTAGATGGGGGATCCGACTTGGAGGCGACTTCTATTGAATTCTATGGGCACAAATCGGATAGAAGTCGCCTAGAAATAGTACAGGAACCTTTTCTGAAGTCGCTCTGACTTCAGTAGTGTACATTAAGACGGCTCCCATTCATTTCAATGGGATTTCAAATGTCAAGCGTTTTGAGGCGACTCAAGTCGGAGCGCAAGTCGCCCCTGTGTGAATGGGCACTTAGAGTCCCCATAAGGGAGATTTCTCTCGACTTATCTATTCACTTACTGTTCTGTCTGACATGCATAATGCAGACTGTAAAATTGGCCATACACTCGAATTTCAGCTGGTTCAGCAGGGATCGGCCGAATTTCGATCAGTGTGTGCTGGTCCCTGCTCAACAGGATGTGATCACTTGATCGACTTTTGTTGAATGGACAAGGAAAACTTCTATCAGCGGCTGTAAAACTGATACAGAATGCACTGTTGGATAATATTTTCTGTTGCCTATACCGCTACAAAGCCTATTAGAAGTCTTATTATAGCGGTATTAAACCCAAAAGCAAACCTTTTATATATCGCAGCTTACCAATTCCTGGGTGTGATGGTTGCATTTTTTTTTCAAATATAAGTTCATTAACACCCAAATCAGGCAAGGACATATTATACAAGTAGAGCATAAAGACACAGGTTAAAGGGCAGCAAGTAAGTGTAACACTTATACTTCCAGAACATTAGGTACGTGAGGATGGTTGCATTTTTTAGGCTTTCTTTCTTCTGTTTTCTTCTCATGATTCAGTCAGAAAGTCTGTTGCTTTTCAAAAGAACAAGCTGACTTCCAGCCCTCTGTACAGCTCTGTCTCCCTCTGAATGCACAGGGGATCTTATTGCCAAACATGCAAACACGCTTATTGGTTTGAGTAGAACTCCAATTGTCAGCAATGAAAATGTATTTCTTAGTGATACTAACTAGAATGCACTATTAGGACAATATACTCATATTAATGACTCTGTTGCTATTTTATCATGATGATTCTTAAAGCGGTTGTCTACCCTTTGGAGGGATTCGGCGGCGTATCATGAAATTAGTGGGCCCGTGTGCAAGCCCACACCACACCTTTCATCCCCGGCTGTCAACCAGGGAGAGATCATTCATGGGTGCAGTGTGGGTCAGAGCACAGTGGGCCCTCCCACCCCTCAGGGCCCGTGTTTAGTGAACACCCTGCACCCATGGATGATACACCACTGGGTAAGCCTATAATAAGGCTTACCTGTATGTAAAATTAATATCTCCTAAACCTGTAATGTTTAGGAGATATTCCCCCTCAAAGCAGCTGCAATGTCACGTGTATGCCCCGACGCATGCGCCGTGATGTCCCGTGAAGGCCCAGCCCATAGCGCTGGACTTTGCCAGGAAGACGGGCTCCCGCTCGTGACGTCTCGCGGCTCCGGCCAGTCACAGCACCGGAGCCGCGTACCCAGAAGCAAGATCTGAGGGAAGATTTCCGCTCCCTCAGAGGGGACCAAGCAGCCCGGTCGGATCTTCGTTTCAAGGTGAGTATTTCATAATGAGCTAGTATGCAGTGCATACTAGCTCATTATGCTATTGTCTTGCAGTTTTTGTTTGTTTTTACTGGGTATACAACCGCTTTAAAGCTCCCCACACATTATTTCATTCTATTTTTACATGAAAACCTCCCCCTTGTTCTCCCTGAGCTGAATTACAAGAACAATGATGCCTGGGTGTCCCATGTGCTTGCATACATGAGGAAATATAAAAGAGGTGGTACAGAAAGGGGAATAATGGCCCGTACACACGATCCGAAAATCGGACGAAAAATACCGTATACGATGCATTCATACAATAATCGGATCGTTAGTACACAGCTTACGAGAACCGATCACGACAGTTCATCAGATAATATTCGATCGGACAAGCATGAAAATTTTGATCGCATGGTGCCCGATCGTACGATTTTCGTTTAATCAGTACAGTTGTCGTCCGACAATACAATACAAATACACTACAACACATGACATCACTTCAGATTTTTTATTCTGTCGTACGAGAATTTTCGTGACTTTAGTACATTCTTCCGATTCGATCTGAGATTAGCATGCAAAAAAAACCGGACGATCTGTCGTCCGATTTTCGGATCGTGTGTACGGGGCATAAGGGAGGTATGGTTCAGAAAGGTAAAACACGCCCTACTCTGTGATGCAGTAAGGCAGTGGATAGTCTCATGAGGTTACAGGAAATTGGGGCTAAGATGCATCTTTTGAATTTTTAAAATGAGAGGTACAGGATGGATATGAAAGATATGATATCAGGCTTTCACATAGAGGTTACCCACTCAGTTGGACTGCAAAATCTCCTTGATACCAGACTTATATACCGGATCATTGTAAACATATCCCTCCATCAGCAGGCTTGGTTTATTTTCTCTTTTTTTATTTACTAACTGTTTCTGATGT
>BLSH010080519.1:1712241-1730218 GCA_018402905.1 Glandirana rugosa
CCCCCCCGCATCACGACTGCAGCCGACGGGCCCCCCCAACAAACGGCGGGTAATGTAATCGTCACGTCTAAAATTTTTTTACGTTTATCAAGGAACGGATAAAGTGGAAAGTATGTCTCTTTTTTTCATTGAACGTTGTCGTCTCGGCGATATCTGTTTGATGCGGGAAGTTAGGTTTACTCCACCTTTACATAAAAATTATCTTGTCTCTGGAATGTGAACACATCTCGAGAATACATGTTAATTGTTTCGAAATTAACATTTAATGTTGGAGTCATTTATATAACGTCGAAACATACCGACGTAATCACCTGTCAAATGACTAAAAAAATCTGGTACAAAAAGGTGAAATAGGCAAGGAACTATTTGCATTTTTTTAAAATCTGCACTGCTAATGTAATGGGCGGCAAACAACCCCCCCGGGCAGCCGACGTCAGCACTACGCCCCCCCCCACTCTCTATCTGGCACTTACCCTATTTAGGTGGTGGGCTGCAGGCAGTGGTGCCAGTGTCCTCTCCTCCAGCACCGCAGACCCCCATCTAGGTGGCGGGCTGCGGCTCTGGCATCCTCTCCTCCAACGGCTTCCGCCGCGTGTTTCCTCTCTCCTCCCCTTAGGTGCTAGGCATTCAATAAGATCACCTGATGTTTTGGCCAATCGTAAAACGGGTCTCATGACCCGCTTCCTGATTGGCGGCGAGGAGTTTTAGTATGAAAATAGCAAATATTAATTCGCTATCGTCACACAACTGGGAGGGACCACCCGCGAACCCACCCTTTTTTGAAGCCTATTAGAGCCTCTGGCTCTAATCACGTGCTTCCAAAAGCCACACCCCCTCCATTGGAATCCATTGGAATCCATAGTCCGGTGCCCTGGATGTAGATCGGGGAGTCGGATGCATGGATGGGGGGGCGCCACTAGTGGACGGGCCGCCACTAGTCAAAAGTAATAGGGCAAAATAGAGTATGGGCACTTTTACCAGCTTTGGGGGAGAGGGGTCCAAATGGATTTACATAGACAGACCATAGTTACAACGTGACACTACATCTGAGGTAGCCACAGAACCTTTTCTGACTAATAAAAAAATAATAAAAAACATCTTGTAGTGTCTGCTCTTGAACAGGATGTTTCCTTTTAAAGTGGACGTTTAGCCCCGTTCACACCGGTACAACTTGCCATGCGATTTGATCGTTTCAAATCGCATGAAAAGTCACAACCCATTTCTGCCAATGAATCCGCTCATGTCACCATGACTCATGTCAAAGCAATTATGAAAAAGGTTTCTGCACTACTTTTTACCAAATTCATTGCACCTTGCATAGAAGTCACAAGCCGCAATGAAATCGGCAGTGCAAATCGCATTGGTGTGAGCTTTGAAATTGCCCCCGCATCGGTGTGAACCAGAGCTTAGGCAATTTTTACAGGTATGGCGCATACATACTTACATTGGTCCAAGATGGACCAATCTAAATTTGTAAAACATTTGCATAGGTAGTCTCCAGCTTTAAGTTTAAAATTGAGAAAGCTTCATATTAACAAAAGAGGAGCTGAGGGTTGTTTAGGTGAATGGAAATTCATTAATTCATTTATGATGTTTAATTCTTTTTTTACAGTATTTCTCTGTTGCCTCTATCTCCCTACATGGCCTGGAGAAATTTGAGGGGAAGGAGCTGAATTTCACTGGAGAAGTTCGCAGTCTGCAGGGAGAAGGATACAATAACCATGTGCTGTCCGTAAAAGTAAAAAGTGGACTGTAAGTCATGGGACAAAGGGAGCTAAAATCATTCATATTCTGCTGTGTCGTGTTATCTTTTTATGCCACTGACTCTTTTCTTAGGGACTGTTCATAGTTAAATAACAGTTTTTATGCAAAATTGTGTATGTTGCAAAACCTTCTACAGCAGAATAATATCAGTAAAAAGCACCAATGCCACTATTGTCCCTATGCTGACCCACCCTACTATTCTATATCTTTTAGGATATTGTGTGCTTCCAACCTTATCACTATATATTGGTAAAGGCCCTTTTCTGTTTTATCATGACTGTGCAGAAAGCCATGGCCATAAGGACGTGGTTTGCTGAGTTTAGGTTGAGGAGCTCGACAGACCCTGATCTCAGTTTTACTGAACACCCCTTGCAACATCAATGAATGATCTCACCTCACAAATGTTCTTTTGGCCTGATGTGGGCACTCATTTTCATCCACATTCCAAAATTTGTTGGAAAACCATCCCAAAAGAGTGGAGGTTGTTGTATTCACAAATGGTGCAAATTCATGGTAATTGTAATTGGCAATGGTATTGAAATGGGATTTCCAATAAAATTATATTGATGTGATGGTCAGGTGTCCACAAACCTTTGGGCATATAGTATAACTTATTCCCCTGTCTTTCTGTCCTATTCCAGATGGGTGCTGTATGAACACAGTGATTTCCGGGGAAGACAGTGGTTACTGGAACAGACTCAAATTCCAAACTGGTTGCTTTATAGTGGTCTCCAGAGAATTGGATCACTATGTCCTATTAGACAGGTGAGATCTTTACAAACACAATGATGTTCCCCTAGAAGGAACTTAAAAGTAAAGATATCAAGTTGAAAACTAGTATTGATTATATTTTGTACCATTACTCCAGAGGAGGGTGTATTTCCGACTACGGAATCGTGTCCTGGGTCTGTTCTTATGTGTTCCGGAACCATCAGAAGATATTAAAGCTGCTCGTGTTCATCTCTCTGAACCACAGGAGGGGTGTTGTGATCTCTGGTTCTATGAGGACGGACGCATCAAGAGTCAGGTTGGTGTAAAACATGCTAAGAGGAAAGATATTTGTCACAGATCAGCTGTAGAGCTGTAACCTGTGGTTCCCCTGGCATCTGTGGTTCCACAAGCTTGTGGTTTATCCTTGCTTTTTTGCCTAACAGAGCTGGTAGCTTTGGACGTTTCACCTGTTGATTATTATATATCTTGTTCCATGACCACTTTTTGCCCAGCCTCCCAATCCTCATTATTTAAGTCAACTCCCGTTGCCTGAGCAATAGGCTATACCTTGCCCTAGGCCCCCTGTTCCCTAGCTCCAGTCTGTTGTCCTGGCTCCACTCTATGTTCCTAGCTCCAGTCCTTTTTCCTAGCTCCAGTCCATGTTTGTAGTTCCTGTTCTGTGAGCCTATTCTTTTCTGCGATTCTTGTGACTCCTATGCATCTGGTTCCTCTCATCCTCTGTGACCCCAGTGCATGTACCTCCTGCCTGTTTCTTTGTTGGACTGACCTCATGTGTAACAATCTCAACTCTCTCTCTCTCTCTCTCTCTGTATTTGCTTGTCTGCCTACTACCATAGGTATGTGCATTAGAGTGTGCACCCCAAAGCTCAAACACACATGCGTGTGTGTGTGTGTGTGTGTGTATATATATATATATATACAATATCTCACAAAAGTGAATAAATATTTAATTCTATCTTTTCATGTTATAACACTGAAGAAATGACACTTTGCTACAATGTAAAGTAGTGAGTGTACAGCTTGTATCACAGTGTAAATTTGCTGTCCCCTCAAAATAACTCAACACACAGCCATTAATATATAAACCACTGGCAACAAAAGTGAGTACACCCCTAAGTGAAAATGTCCAAATTGGGCCCAATTAGCCATTTTGCCTCCCTCGTTAGTGTTACAAGGTGTCTGTGTGAATGGGGAGCAGGTGTGTTAAATTTGGTGTTATCGCTCTCACTCTCTCATACTGGTCACTGGAAGTTCAACATGGCACCTCATGGCAAAGAACTCTCTGAGGATCTGAAAAAAAAAGAATTGTTGCTCTACATAAAGATGGCCTATATAGTGATCAAAACAACAATATTGGTGCCACCACATTTTTTTTTTTTAATATGTGCATTTGGAGAGTTTTGCTGCCCCTTTTCAGTGCGATAAACGCACCGATATCTGAGAAAAATATACAAAAGTATGCGGTGCTTACTCCCTTAATCCGTTAATTCTTATAACTCAAAGAAGTTAGTATATACAATCATATAATATTATTAACCACCAGCTGAAATGAACATAGAAAAAAAAAATATATATATATATAGGTGAATCACAGGTGATGTGCTTGAGCATGGTCCCACACCTAGGACCCAAATCAATCACAACAACAGTTTATAAACAAGAGTCCATCCACCAAGTGAAAAAGAGGTGCTCCAATAGAATACTGCAGCTTCTTTCTTATATACACTGTGCTCCACCACCACTCGTTGCAGGCAGTACACACTCACCAGGCACAGTATTTGGTTAAGCCTTTTTCACATTAAATCCTCCTTGGGAGACCGTCCTAATAATCCACCTTAGATTCCACCAACGACAGAGGCCACTTAACTCTCCCTATTGTACCTCATGTGTGCTCCCGGACCATGTTAAGAGGGAAGACAGACCAGGCAAAGCATTGTGTAATCCGTTTAATAAAATAAGGTAACAGATAAAAATGACAACAATTGCCAACTCACATTTTAGTGTGCTGAAAGCCAGCACCATCATGAACAGCTCAGCAGGGGGAACGCCGGCTCCAGGTAGCGCGGCGTTTATACGTTCCAGGGCACGGAACCACTCAGGCAGGAAGTGATGTCACAGGATATGACGTCACACGTAAGTGGGCGCAGCCTCAATGCATTTCGTGTATACCACACGTCATCAGGAAGCTTCCTCATTCACACCTGAGACCTTCTAACACTAACGAGTCACATGACACCGGGGAGGCAAAATGGCTAATTGGGCCCAATTTGGACATTTTCACTTAGGGGTGTACTCACTTTTGTTGCCAGCGGTTTAGACATTAATGGCTGTGTGGAGAGTTATTTTGAGGGGACAGTAAATTTACACTATTATACAAGCTGTACACTCACTACTTTACATTGTAGCAAAGTGTCATTTCTTCAGTGTTGTCACATGAAAAGATATAAAAAATATTTACAAAAATGTGAGGGGTGTACTCACTTTTGTGAGATACTGTACAGTATATACTATATATATATATATATATATATATATATATATACACACACACACACACACACACTCTTATAAATAAATGTGAACAGAAATTTTAAAATGTATTAGAACATTTTTTAATACTTATCAATGTTAAAAAATAAAATAAAATACTTAAATTTTTTTTTCTTATAAACCACTTCAGCCCCGGAAGGATTTCCCACTTTAGGACCAGAGCACTTTTTGCGATTCGGCACTGCATCACTTTAACTGACAATTGCGCGGTCGTGCGACGTTGTACCCAAACAAAATTTGCGTCCTTTTTTTCCCACAAATAGAGCTTTCTTTTGGTGGTATTTGATCCCCTCTGTGTCATTTCTGATCGCCACTATAAACAAAAGAAGAGCGACAATTTTGCAAAAAAAACCTAATTTCTTACTTTTTGCTAAAATACAAATGCAAAAAAATATATATAAAAAAAAAAATTTTTCTATCGGTTTTGGCCGATTTATATTCTTCCTCATATTTTTGGTAAAAAAAATTGCAATCGGCGTTTATTGATTGGTTTGCGCAAAAGTTGCCGCGTTTACTGACAATGAGAATTAATTTCTGGGGTTTTTATTATTTTTTTACTAGTAATGGCAGATCATTTTGCCACTTTTTTGGGACCATTGGCATTTATCAGCGATCAGTGCTATAAAAATGCACTGATTACTGTGTAAATGCAATTGGCAGTGAAGGGGTTAACCTGGAGGGGGCGCTCTAAGGGTTAACTGTGTTCCCTGGGCGTGTTCTAACTGTATGTGGGCTGGTCTGGCTGGGGGAAGGGGATGATCATGGCTTCCATATACAGGAAGCCTGTGATCATGGCCCTTCCCCCTCTAACAGGACCTCTGTTCTTTCACTGCGGGGGGGGGGGGCATCGCGGGTAGCCAGCGGCGATCAAGTCCGCCCTACCCGCTCCCTGGCCCCCCGGGACACAGTGAGCGCGCTAACAGCACTAGTTATATGACAGCGGTTTGCGATAACGAACCACTTTGTCGCCGGCAGACTGCGTGGTTGAGGGGCAGTAAAACACTGCAGTTGAAGCATTCTTTTACCACCCCTCAACCGTTACCACCTTTTAGCTGTATATGTTCACATGCCGCAGCTGCAATTATACCTCTTTTTGCTTTCAGCAGGTGTAGCACTCACTGACCGTGACCCATTCAAGTGAATGACGGCACTCTGCAAGCTCCCCGCAACCGTGTGCAGTGTGGAATTCAAGGGGTTAAAGCAAGTGGTGTGGAGTCAATACAACGCCTCCTCACCGCTTCTCAAATGCTCTATGAAGAACGACCTGTTTGCAGATTGCCCTTGAGAAATCCAAGCATTTATGAGTGAGCCCCTACATATGCCACAGTGTCCACAGTGCCCCCCTCACATCTGAGTCCTCCTTTACATCAGAGTCCACAGCATTTTCCCTTACACCAGAGTCAATAGTGTTACATCTTATATCACAGTTCACCCTTAAATCAGGGGAAATAAAGGGGAACTTTAATATAAGGGGGTGTTTGGTCACCATAGCCCCCCCTTACATCAGAGTTGCCAGCATTCCCTCTTATATCAGGGTTCCCAGAGTCCCCACTTACATCAAAGTTCCCCTTTGTATACACTGTAAGGGGGGACTCTGACACAAAGGGGATATCTGAAGACTGTGATGTAAGAGGGGCCTCTGATGTGAGGGGGTCTCTAGTTACCACAAAGTCCACAGAGATCCCACTTACATCAGAGTTCCTGTTTACCCCAGAGTCTGCAGAGTTCCCCTTTAAGCCAGTGTGCCAGACAATAATATTTCTATAAGGGGGGTAGGTCAGCCATGGCAGCCCCCTCACAGCACATAGTCTTGTACCTTATATGACCAGCCCTTTCCCCCTTCCCCAGTATGTGTGAGCATTGCCCTCCCCTCCATGTGCCTACAAATCCCAGAATAGTAGGCTTGTATCCCATTTTTCAGCTGCTCCCCAGTGCCCCCCCATACAACATGACTGAGCATGACTTCACCGGAGGAGAGGACACCCTCCCTCCCTGGCTGCTCCAGTGCCGCACACATTGTCAGCATCTGTGCCCCTCCTCTCCCACTCTCTCCTTACCAGTGACATTTCCTGAGTCCCGGAGGGTGCCCCTGACCTAAGTTTATTCCATTGTCGGTACTGCAGAGCGGAAGCTGGAAGGCGGGGCACTCGGAGGCGGTGCAGGGAGGAGAAAGTTACATCCAGCTCCTCTGCCTGGGCAGTTCTAGGAACCAATAGTTTTCTAGGCGGTGGACACAGGGCAATAGTGGGCTGCGGAAGCCCCGCAGTGGCATTGGGCAGGACTTGTTTAGGTGAACAATGGGGTTAATTCGGCCCTGATGTTACCTCTATAGTTCTGGCTATAGCATCCCTGACAGCAGGTGGAGGAGTGATATTCAGCTGTCAGGGATGCTGTAGCCGAAACTATAGAAGTAGCATTGGAAAATGCAGCCGCCTGCCTGCTTACTCCGCGGTCACTGTCTGCACTCACTAGAGTTATGCAGCCAACTGAATTATAGTCCCACTCGTAGCGCTGCCATTGTCTATTCGCAGAGGTGCCGAAATGGAGTTCCTGCAGATTCTGCCAGCAAAAAAGCCCTGAGGTGTGCCTGGGCATTAGGGTGTGCCCTGGCACACCCGGCACACCCCATGCACGCGACTATGCCTACTACCCTAACCTTTGGTCTGGTTCCTAGATCTGCTTATTGTCTTTGCCCACTTTGGCTTTCTCTCTGCACTTTGAACAGGGTGAACCTGGGGTCACATCCCAGCACCAGAATTCAGCAAAATCCATCTCCACCATCAGGAGATCTGGTGAAAACTGGCTGGTTCTCTTTGCTCCAGGGGATCACTTGCTCACTTCCACCTACCTGCAGTTGGCCTAGTAGGTCCTCAATTATCCAGCCATACGTGACAATGCTATACCTTCTTATGTTTTTCTTATGCTGCTTAAAATGATTGCAGATGACTAAGCTACCAAGGTTTTAGCTTCTGTGGCTCATCTTTTAGTGAGATACCAAAGCTTATGCATTGAAATGATCTGAACAGTTCTATGAATGTTCTACTTATTCAGCAATCATACATAGTTTGGTTTGTATTACATTGATATTTATAAAAGGAGCGCTCATTTAAGCTCTCAGTACAGTAGTAGAGTATTTTAAGACACGTTCTCAGTTGAGTGTTGGGCCACGGAGAATACCACAAAGCAGACTATTTAGATCCTCTATATATTTTTAACTGTTTATATTTTATTCAAACTTGAAGTTTGTGTTTTTTTGCAGCTGGTTCCTCAGATGAGTCTCCAAGTAGTTGGTCTTGCTAACCAAGGGACAAAGGTGGTTCTCTGGTCTGAGGAGCGCAAACCAGTACAAACGTGGACCATGGTAGACTCGGGTTATATCTTCAGTTGTTTGTTCAAAGGCTTGTGTCTAGACATAAAAGGTGAGGAATTACCACACAATTTAAAAAAATCTTTCTCTCTTAGGTCAGTTGATTCTTAACCCAAATAAAATGAATCTTCAATAACATATGATTTTTCTATCACTTTACCAAGCAAAAAAAGCTTCTAATAAGTAGGAAGAACAACCCAGAGATGGCTTCATGTGCCTGCAGCAGCTTTTAATGCCCCTGCTTTGCTTAAAGCGTTTGTTACCTCAAATTTCATATATATGATATGTTCTCTTTGTATTGCTTGCTTTATATGAAATCCCTGATGTTTCTGACAGTCCCTCTGCTTTCCTTTTAAAAACTAACTACACTAAGCAGGAGAGCACAGCGTGGTCAGTTCTCTAGCTATGCTGGGAACTCAGCCTGCTCTCCTCCAATGATCAGACTTGTCCTGACACGCCCTCTCCCCGCTGCACAGCCATTCACTGGGAAGATCAGTGTGCTGCTGCTTCTCCTCCCCCCAGCTCTTAAAGTGGTTGGCAACCCTTGACAACCACTTTAACCTACAGGTAAGCCTATAATAAAGTTTACCTGTAGGTTCCCTGCATATCTCCTAAACCTTCATGGTTTAGGAGATATGCAATCTACTGTGATGTGCCCACGTCATCGGGCACATGCTCAGTGAAGAAACGGCATCCATGCCGTTCCTTCACTGACATTGTGCTGCAATTTGCGGCTCCCGTGCGCATGCACGGGAGTGACGTCACGTGGCTCCGGCAAATCACAGAGCCGGAGATTGTGGCCCCGGAAAGAAGAGTGACATAGATGGAGGCTTCCTACTGCGGGGACAGTGCGGGCTTCCAATGCAGGTAAATGTCACATAATAGGCTAGTAATGCAGAGCAGCGAACAGGAAGTAAAACCCATCAGGGTTTACTTCCTCTTTAAGAGCAGCTGAGAACAGAGGGAATGTGATCACTTATAAAAAAGAGGAAAATTGTATTTATAATGTTTTTTATATCAATGCAAAAATGTTTTGCTTTTCATTTCTATTTTAAACTGAATGGGTTGTTTTACAAGGTGATCATTTACGATCACTTTAAATCCGATGCAGATCTGCTTAGGACAAAGCTCAGACACTTTCTAGCGTTGTCAGAGTTAGCCTGCTCCCTACCACCCCTATACAGGCCTATTGGCCAATTACTATGGTGGGCAGCCCCACTAGTAGATAGGAATGTGTTGGCAGGCAGGAGTGAGCAGACAATCTTCTGAACTACCAAAAAGTGCCTATTCATTGCCCTGTCAGAATGGTCTGGCATTTGAGCAGAGCAGTGGCATTGAAAGCTATTGCAGGTCAGGAACATCACTAGGGTGTGGCCAGAGGGGGCCATGACCCCCCCTACCCAATGCTTACAATAACCCCACTCACTACACGCTGCTGCCCGCCGGCTCCTCCTTCCCTCCCGTCCACCCACAGTGCTTGCAATAACGCTGCTCATGGCGCACTACTGCCCGCCTGCTCCTCCTTCCCTCCTGTCCACCCCCGATGCTTGCAATAATGCTGCTCACAGCGCACTGCTGCCCGCTGGCTCCTCCTTCCCTCTCATCCACCCCTGGTGCTTGAAATAATACAGCTCACGACGCACTGCTGCCCACCGGCTCCTCCTTCCCTCCCGGTACTTGTACATGACATCACCTGGGGCGGACGAGAAGAGTGGAGGAGCCGGGGGGAGCAGCGCGCCATGAACGGTGTTACTGCAAGCACCGGGGGTGGACGGGAGGGAAGGAGGAGCCGACGGGCAGCAGTGTGCAGTGAGACGTGTTATTGTAAGCATCGGGTGAGGCTGTGCACAATTTTTTTTACTGCGGAGTCTAGAGAGTGAAACCAACGCTGGCATCGCCAGGGGATGGGGGGGGGGGGGTGGGAGAGCGGCAGCAGCAGCCAGTACAGATGTAGGGGGCCCGGGTCCCAACAGGAACGCAGGAGGCCCTATGATACTCTCCTGGTCCTACACCCCCACGGTAACCCCTTGTGTCCTCCCCCATTGTGTCCCCCTGTGTCCCCCACGTTGTCCCCCGTGTCCTCCACCCCCCACGGTGCCCCCCTGTGTCCTCCATTCCCCACGGTGACCCCCTGTGTCCTCCACTCCCCATGGTAACCCCCTGTGTCCCCCAGTGTTCTCCACCCCCCCACTTCACTCCTTCTCCTGTGTCACCATCTCTTTTAGTTTTTCCTTACATGTCCAAAATCTTGAAGTTTAAAGGAGAACTCCCCCCAAAATTACAATTTTATCTAATTCCCAAGGGGACCAAGAGCATATAGCTGTCTGACCACATTACTTAGCAATGCAGGGATGGATTTAAATGGGACCAAGTGCTAGATGCATTTGGTTCTTTTGGTGATTAAAAAAAAGTGGAATTTTAGTAATGAAACTTCTTTTTTAACCTGTTAATGCCCTCTTACATATTTTTGAGATTACTTGATAAACAGTGTTTTTTATACGTTTAGATGATCTTGTAATTTTTTTTATAAATTTTTTTTGTGGGGTACATTTTTTTTAAAGCTTGACCAAATTTGGAACACAGTAAGATTTAGATTTTTTAAATGCCTTTATCCCAATAAATGGAGAGAAATTATTGACCACGGCAAATCGAAGACATTTAAAATGTGTGCCTATATTGCAACCATAAACCCAAAACTCCCAGTAAACTTTCCACCTAAACGGTCACTGCAATTTCAGATGAGCAACAATGTTCTTTGTGTAAAAACACCCACTCACTGTCCACAAGGTTCTAACAATTATAGAGATAAAATTATAGAGATAAAAAATGCATAGATGTATTTCTTGCCCCTCCACGCTGCTCTGAATCCTACAAAAATAGATAAACCTGCTATCTCTTGCTTTCTTAGGCTGGCTCAACACTTGTGCATTGCGACTGTAAAACGCACAGTTTGAATTGTGCGTGCAAAAAAAACAGAGGCTGCATATCGGAAATCTTTTTGTCACAGTAACATTCTTCAGCTAAAAGATCATGAACAGCCCACCTTGGCTTCTTTTACTGATGTATTTCAGTCCCAAAGAGCTTATTCAGAAATACATTTAGAATGCAACTCCAGAGCACATGTGCAGTACCTGCCAACACAATTGCACACCACAATGCAAATACCATGCTACAGGTCTGGTTTTGGGGGGGGGCACTGCCAGCCAATTCATAATGTGTGCACAAGGGTGAAGGGGGCCCATAGAGATGAACATTTCTGTTTCATTTACCAGAGAGTACTGTTTATATGAAAGGTTTATGATGAGATTATGGGATCCCAAAATTCACATGGCTCCTTTCCTTCCTATTTTTTCCAAATTTTTTGGGCTTGCCAGAGAGAAACCTTTTGTATTCATATATAAATTATATGATGAGTGGGCAGATCTAAGCAGGCATATATATATTTTTTACATCCATTTCAGCATGGTCATTCAGATGTGTATTGCTTCGTAGCTGAATCTGGAGTTACTTAATAAAGCATGGATCAGTATACTAAGGGATGCAATCAATAGCAACCAATAAGCAATTAATATTTACTGTTTCTTTCTACTCCAAACTCATGAAATTTAACCACTTCAGTCCCGGAAGTATTTCCCCCTTTAGGACCAGAGCACTTTTTGCGACTCAGCACTGCGTCGCTTTAACTGACAATTGCGCGGTCGTGAGATTTGCGTCCTTTTCCCCCCACAAATAGAGCTTTCTTTTGGTGGTATTGGATCACCTCTGCGTCATTTCTGATCACCGCTATAAACAAAAAAAGAGCGTCAATTTTGCAAAAAAAACCCAATATTTCTTACTTTTTGCTAAAATACAAATCCAAAAAAAATATATATATATATAAAAAACATCTTTTTTCATCGGCTTTGGCCGATTTATATTCTTTCTCATATTTTTGGTAAAAACAAATTGCATCCGGCGTTTATTGATTGGTTTGCGCAAAAGTTGCTGCGTTTACGAATGATGAGAATTAATTTATGGGATTTTTTATATTGCGGCAGACATGTCGGACCATTTTGACACTTTTTTGGGACCATTGGCATTTATACAGCGATCAGTGCTATGAAAATGCACTGATTACTGTGATTACTGTGTAAATGCCATTGGCAGTGAAGGGGTTAACCTGGAGGGGGCACTGTAAGGGTTAACTGTGTTCCCTCAGTGTGTTCTAACTGTATGGTGGCTGGGCTGGCAGGGGGACAGGAGTGATCACGGCTTCCATATACAGGAAGCCTGTGATCACATCCCTTCCCCCTCTGTCAGAATGGAGATCCGTGTTTATACACACGGACCTCCGTTCTCTCACTGTGGGGGAGCCATCGCGGGTATCCGGTGGAGATTGAGTCCGCCCTACCCGCTTCCTGGCCCCCCAGAACACAGTGAGCATGCGAGCGCGCCTCCGCTGGCGCGCACGCTCTCACAATACTCTGTTATCGTAGCCGCCGTCAGGTGATGGCGGTTTGCGATAAAGAACCACTTTGCCGCCGCCAAGCCACGGGGGGCGGTCGGCAAGTGGTTAAAATGTGATTGGCGTGGAAAATGGTATCTATAATCCATTATTGTTCTTTAAAGGAGAAGTACAACCAAAGCTTGTGCAGTTCGTTCTACACTCCTGTGACCCGTTGACAGCCCGCTGTCAGCTGATGTCACAGAGCTGGTCCAGGCTCGGGCAAGATCACGTCAATAAGGTTGGGATCTGCCCACATGCCTGGACCGCCACCCAGCTCAGCCTCTCAGCGAGCCTGAGCCAGCCGCTTCCGCCCCATCCACAACCCAGAGCTCCAGTGAGCACGGGGGGGCAGAGCAGGCAGTGGTGAATGATTGTCACTCACTCTGCTCACGGAGCTCTGAGAACCGAATGATCAGCGATCTTTGATTACTCGGTTCTCAGTCTTAGAGCCGGCGGGGACAGATGCAGGATCAGTCCGATGCTGCATCCACCTAGGTAAGTATGATTTTTGAAAAAAAAAAAGCCCAACTTCTCTCTTAATTGCAACTAAAATGAAACTGCAGTCAAAACTTTATGTAAGTTTTAGGTATATTTAGGAGCATTTAGAACCTTTGTTAGAGAACCTACCCCTCCCTTTACTTCACCTCCCCTGTTGTCACTGAAAAAACTAGTGAGTGGAACCTCCACCACAGGGACAAGGCAATACAACCCTTTCATCATGTAAAACTTTTTTGAATTTTTTTAGATTTCCACTTGAAATAAATATCTGACTGCAGATACACTTGATAATGTTGTAAACTAAACTAACAATGTAAATAATGTTGCTGCTTTTACAGGTGGCCACGGCTATGATTCTAAACATGTTGTGGTGTGGGAGGTGTCCGAAGATAGACCTACTCAGCGTTGGGATGTGGAGGTGTATTGAGACCTGCCTGACTACATGGGGTGCTTTATGGACCAATATGTTTCCTGATTTCTTAAATGATGTTTGTAAAGCTGCTCATGGGTGCTCAGTTTTTTTATAGTGCAATATGGAAACCAGATGTCTAATCAAAACATCCTTTCTCAGTTTTTGAGGTTAGAGCAGCCTTTCTCAACCTTTTCAACACAGAGGAACCCTTAAAATCATTCTCCTGTTGGGGCGCCTTGAGGACTGGAGTTGAGAAACATTGCTCTAACCCAGGGTTTCTCAACCAGGGAATCCATGAATTAATTCTCCGATCTCGGGAAACCACTACTAAATATCAAAAATCTACATCTCATGATACATTAGTGTGATGGTCAATGGGAAGAATACTCCTTACACTTGTGGTCATTGGGAAGAGTTACCCCCTTACAGATAGCCAAAAAGATCAATGATGTCATTGGGAATTTATCTGAGAGGTAGAAATTGACCATTGCTTAAGGAACCCCTCGCAACCTCAGGAGGAACCCTGGTTGAGAAACCCTGGGTTAGAGCAATGTTTCTCAACTTCAGTCCTCAAGGCGCCACAACCGGTCATGTTTTCAGGATTGCCCTCAGATGAAATGGCTGTGCTAATTACTAAGGCAGTGAAACTAATCAAATCAATTGTGCAGAATAATGGGAAGCCTAAAAACATGGCCTGTTGGGGCGCCTTGAGGACCGGAGTTGAGAAACACTGGGTTAGAGAAAGGTTTGAAAGTTGGAGCCCCAGCCTGGTTTTTATTGCTATCCATATCCCCGTTTGCAAGATTTCTCATGTTTTGGTGATTAGAGTCATCTGGAATAGAAGTGATGGAAAATATATGCAATGATGACATAGATGGAATTTAAAAACAAAACCGTTATTAGAAGGGAAGAGAAAAGTTTGAAGCTCTGCCAAATTATAATTATTACCTGTAATGAGGAGAATTGCAGTCATTTCCTAGTCCACTGCCTGGTACCAATTGGGACAAGAAGTGAGGAAAAAACTTACCAACAGAAACATAATAAGCAATAAAAAAAACATGGTTTGAATTCTCTTTTACTCTAACCAAAACAATATAAAATACTTTTGGCTTGACATCTATCTACTTTACTGCTTCATACAGTATATAGATATAAACCACATTATGGGCATAACGTACAGTGACTGTGTAACTACTACAGTACTACATAATACAAAATCATATGGATTACTACACTTTGCACCGTCACTGCACTTTATACTGCCGTATTAAATACAAACGCTACACTTGGCATGGATACTGAGATCACTCTCTAGTTATCAGTGGTCTTTCTTAATATTTCTGCAACTTGGAATACAAACCTGCCCATTCCCCAAACTCACTTTATTTTTAGTGAGGGCGAGGGTGGGGGTTCCTTACAAGCAAATCCTGTGTGAAATAATTTTGTATTATTGTATATATGAACCTATTAAACTTTACTTAACTCTGAAATGTGGAACTTCAGGCCAGATTTACAGGGAAGAACAAGTCCCCCGTTTACATAGTATTAATTAGAATGTCTGTGCTTCACAGTTCAGATATTTAAATATTTATTTTATATATATTTTTATACAGTGTTTCCTGATCTTCATCTTTTCTAATTCAAGTTCTTGGTGGTTTTGTATATACTATTTTGTTTTTTGGGAATTATTAAAATGATTAAACATGCTTTTGGTGCAGAGTTTTTAGTTTCATATGTACATGTACATATACAGTATATATAGGCAGATTATCTGACAGATTCCATTTTTTTAGACCTAATGTGCTCAAAATTGCCCCTTATTTGAAGAGTTAGGCTTGGTTCACACATAGGCGATTTGCGATCCAACTTGTGTCGCCTCAAGTCGATTGACATCAGAAATCCCATTGAAATTAATGGGAGCCGTCTTAAAGAGGAAGTAAACCCTGATGGAGTTTACTTCCTCTATATTCTCCTACAAAGTAGAAACATAATGGGCTACTATGCACCGCATAGTAGCCCATTATGTGTCACTTACCTGCAAACGAAGCCTGCGACATCCAGCGATGTCCCCTGTGCTGCCACGTCCATCTTCAGCCCCTCTTCCTTCCGGGGCCGCGATCTCCGGCTCTGTGACTGGCCGGAGTTGCGTAACGTCACTCCCGCCCAAGCTCACGGGAGCTGCCAGTCACGGCACGATCACAGTGAATCACGGAGGCCGTTTCTTCACTGCGCATGTGCCGAAATGACGTTGGCACATCTAGTTCACTGCATATCTCCTGAACCATGCAGGTTTGGGAGATATGCAGGGCACCTTATTATAGGCTTACCTGTAGGTTAAAGTGGTTGTCACGAGTTGATAACCACTTTAATATACACTACTGAAGTCGCTCCGACTTCAAGGCGACTTCTCCATCTTGTGACCATAGAATTCAATAGAAGTCGTCTCCAAGCCGGATCCCCCATCTATATTGAAGCGACTTTGAAGCACCTTTACAGGAAACAGAAAATCATTTTTGAAGGCAACCCCCCCTCTTCTCTGATTGGCCGCAGGCAAAGTCCCCTGGCATGGAGGTCACTTCAGGTCACGTTGTAAGTCACCCAAAGTCGCGCTGAAGTCGCTTTGAGGTAGCGTTCAAAGCGCCTTGCAAAGTCGCCCCTGAAGTCGGATCATCTAGGTGTGAACCGAGCCTGATGGACTGTTTCACATGTTCAGTATCCACTGTAGTGTCAAAAAGTGTGAAAAAGAAAAGTATAAAGAGAAATGTATTGAACATTGCTTGTGACAATGGGGTATTTTTAGAAATGCAGTAAGAACCCTGGGAATAAGATTTTGGCTAAAGATAACTTCTGCTTGCATAATTATGCAGCCTACCTGATACTGTAATAGTGAAAAGGTGATCAGGGTCTATTCCTGTTACTTTTTAGCGACCGCAAAGGGATCTTGTCACTTTTTCCTCTACTACAACTTCTCCTTTTGTAAGCAGGGTGCTTTATGCCAACAAAAGTAATTTTGTATGCAGGCATTGGAAGGTGCTTGCACTATCATGTAGTAATTTATGAAAAAAACTTTAGTAATGCAAGGGTCAGGAATAGTTACTATACAGAGTGCAGGGGTCGGGTGTGTGTACTTTACATAGTACAGTAGTAAGGCATATGTAATGTACGCAGTGAATCCTGTTGGCCAGTTGCTATGGGTTATAGCATCTTGCACATTAACATGTGCATTTTCACACTGAATAGGACAGTTCAGCCAATCAGAATGAATTTGTCATAAAGTGATTATCTTCATTCTTACCCCATAAAAAAACAAGTGGTGTTTCATGCAACCCATTAATCTGTATCCAAATGGGCAGCATGCTGATTCTTGCACTCGTCTCCAGGCTACACCATGCTCAGTGCCAGGCTCCCCAGAGCCAGCTCTGCCACCAACTTCTTGATCTGGGAAGGGCAAAGTGTTATTCTTTGTTAGTGAGCTTCAGAGCTCCCATGATGACATTACACGGTGGGGTCACAGAGCAGAGCAGCACACATACTCCAAATACAGAGATCCCCTCATCCCTAAAACATCAGTGCAGCCATCATCGACACTGGCCCCCAGCATAGGGAGGACCAAGTCCTTTCGCCAGCACCTGTCACTCACTGTACCTTGTCTGGGGTTGGACCTGGCTGGAGGAGAATAAACAATCTAGATATCAAACAATGTCTCTCTAAAGGCTACCAGGCCCCCCTGCTAAGCTTATGGGGTCCAGGTCCAGTATAGGAGGACTGCCTCTACCCCCCCCCCCCCAATCAGTGGCCCTGTTTCAGTGGCATATTTGACAGACTAAAAGGAGAAATGACTGTTAGAATTGATGCACACTTTAAGAGAACTGAATAGTATGGTTTGCTAACTGATTGGCGTCACAAGCATTGCTATGATGTCATTGACCAAATATGGTAATTTCTATATTTGATCAATAACATCACCCGAGGACCTCGCACATTTGTTTACATTTTAGCAGTAAGGACCAGAGCTGTGATTTGACTCCAGGGAAGTGACAAGCGATTGGTGGGTTTTTTTTCTTCTACAACATAATGGGTCAACAGGCTTTGGACGCTCCCCTGACAAGTTACCCTGCCCATGTTGAGGGCATGTGACTAAGAATGGCTTGGGATGGATGCACATGAT
>BLSH010080519.1:1732759-1744384 GCA_018402905.1 Glandirana rugosa
ACATACCACCACCCATCATACACATCCATCTCCTCATACCCCACATTCAACCACCCATCTCCTCCCTCCTCTTCCTGGACATACTACCCACCACCATACATTTCACACCCCTCTCTCTCTGGACATACTACCCATCACCATATACTTTTCACTCCTCTCCAGTGCACATCCCACCCACCACTATACACTCCACATACCTCTTCCTGCACATACTCCCGTCGCCATACACTTCACACTCTTCTCCCTGCACATCCCACCCACCACTTTATACTCCACACCCCTCTCCCTGCACATACTATCCACCGCCACTTTGCAATCCTCTCCCTGCACATACTACCCACCAACTTACACCCCATACTCCTCTACCTACACATACTACCCACCACCATACACTTTGCACTCCTCTCCCTGCAAATTCCACCCACCACTATACACTCCACACCCCTCTCCCTGCACATACTATTCATTACCATACACTTTGCAATCCTCTCCCTGCACATCCCACCAAACAATTTACACTCCACACCCCTTTGCCCGCACATACTATGCACCGCTATACACTTCGCAATCCTCCCTGCACATACTACCCACCGCAGTACACTTCACACCCCTTTCCCCGGACATACTACCCACCTCCATACACTCCACACCCCTCTTCCCGCACATACTATCCACCGCCATACACTTCGCAATCCTCTCCCTGTACATACTACCCACCGCTGTACACTCTGTACTCCTCTCCTGCACATACTACCCACCGCTGTACACTCCATACTCCTCTCCTGCAGATACTACCCACTGCTTTACACCCCATACTCCTCTCCCTGCACATACTACCCACTGCTGTACACTGTACACTCGTCTCCTGCACATACTACCCACCGCCGTACACCCCATACTCCTCTCCCTGCACATACTATCCACCACTGTACATTCCGCACTCCTCTCCTGCATATACTATCCACCACCTCACACCCCATACTCCTCTCCCTGCACATACTAACCACCGCCTTACAACCCATACTCCTCTCCCTGCACATACTACCCTCTGCTGTACACTCTGCACTCCTCTCCTGCACATACCACCCACCGCCTTACACCCCATACTCCTCTCCCTGCACATACTACCCACCGCTGTACATTCCGCATGCCTCTCCTGCACATACTACCCACCACCGTACTCTCCACACTGTACATTCCCTACCTGAAATAAATAAATAATGGTCTGGTATGGGTTTTTGATGTGGACCCCATGCTTTATTTTCTTGTTTTTTTTGTGGAATGTGGAAGTCGGGAACACCACTTCTTAGGAACGGTCCGGGTAGAGACACAGCCAAACATCCTTGAGATCTCTTATTGGTGTCCTGTTTGGCTGTGTCTCTACCCGGACTGTTCCTAAGAGGTGGTGTCCCCGACTTCCACATTCAGGCGTTATTACATCCATTGTCTGGTAAGCGCATTTATATGGTGGAGGACGTCACTGAATTTCACACTGGATGAATATTATGATTTTTCCTGTTGATACTCCTGAACTGAGCAAGATTTGCACCTTTTGCACTTTGTTGCACGTATTGCTTTTTTTGCACATGTGTTGAACTCTTCGTATAATGTCTATGATGGACTTTTTGATTTTTTACCTTTAATGGACTATGCACTTGTTGATTGAATTTCCATTGTTTATTTATGCATTAGCACTTTTTAGTGAAGTTTAAACCACTTCACTCACTTTATCAGGGTAAGCGCTATATATTTTTAGTTTGTACATTCTGACAGCTGAAAGTGCCAGGCAGGGAAGAATCATGGTTGTTAGGCTGATGGCTTTCTAACAACCAGCCAGAGGGAAAGCTGTCACATTTAGCAGCAGTAATATCACTGCAGCTAAATGTTTCACTTTACTCTGACATCAGTAGGGCAACACAGCCGAATACCAGATTAATTCCAAGCAAGGAAAATTCAGTCTGAACCTAGGAACCAGCAGCACATCCTTAGAGATTAGATTCAAGGGAGGAGTTGAAACATCACTCAGCACCAAAACCTCAAGCCAAAAACAACCAAAGTCAACCTCCAATGAAACCTAAAATATCAAGCATAGTAGCATGTTCAAAAAACAAAATGTAACTGCACATTCATCACAAATCAAAAAAATAGGGGGTTTATTTCTATTTTTAGGATAGTAAGCAGTACCATGCAAATCATTCCTTCATGCCTTTAGGGCCAACTGTGCATGCATAGCCACCAATTTAAAACACATGTACAGTCTACTTTAAAAGAGAAGTACAGGATAAGAAAAAAAAAAAACAAACAATCATACTCACCTAGGTGGAAGCAGCTTCATTCCGATGCTGCATCTGCCCCCTGCCACCGGTATACTGAGAACTGAGAGTTCAAAGACAGCTGATCCCTCAGTTCTTCGTCTTCAGTGAGCAGAGAGCCGATGACTGTCAGTCATTGGCTTTCTCCTCTGCCCCTCCAGTGCTCACTGGAGCTGTGGAGGGGGCGGGAGCTGCTGGTTCAGGCTCTCAGCAGTGTGCTGAGAGGCTAAGCCAGCTGCCAAATCAGGCATCTGGGTGGAAACCCACATTAAAGTTGGGATCTCTCCAGAGTCTGGACTGGCTGAGTGACATCAGTTTGTAGGTAGCCTCCTCACATACAGTTACCTGTGACAGGACAGTCTTGCTGGCTGAGAGGAGAAGTGAGACTACAATTGTATCGCACTTACTTTCTCATGCAGAAATGTCATGTTATATTCAGAATGTGTTTGTGTTTTCCTGCAGCTTTGTGAAATTCCGTTGAGGCTGTAACTGTTCTCAGAACGTCTCCAGCAGCCATCTTGGGGAAGCCTCATGTTCTGATTGGGAACAAGTTCTCTCCAGATTTTGTGCACCATTTTCTGTAAGCTTTCTTATAAAAAGGGAACTCCTCGATCATTTTGAGAGTCTTGTGTGTGGAATTAGTGAGGGAAAGGTACACTGCTTGTGAGGGAAAGCTAGGCCTTACTCAGGGAAAGTGTTCCAGCCTGCAGGGACAGAACAGGGATCCTCAGGAGTCCTGCCTATCAGCACTGCTGCAGTACTTGTGATAAAAGATCATCTGAGACAGTGGTGGAATGTGCTTATGGACACCAGCCTATGGCAAGTGATCAATATGCGCCTTGTATACCACTAATGTGCCTGAAGAGAGGAATAATAAATACAGTGCCAGTTTACTGAGCTGCATTCTGTATCTTTGGTGAATGGACTGTGACTCTGTGCCTTATATGCTAACAAGAGAACTGTTTACTCTACTTTTGTAAATATAATTTCCACTGCTGCTTATCCGACAATTAAAGTGACTTCATTTACAATATCACGCAGTGTGATTCCCTCTATAATACAGTCACGCTAATTACCTTGCTTACAAGTTGGCAGCAGGCTTTAGCCCACTGTTGGCTAAATACGGGTCACAGGAGTGCAGAACGGAGTGGACTCCTGTGATCCCCAGGAGAAGTAGGGCTAAAGGAGCTTTGACCCTACTTTTCCTTTAACCTCCCTGGCGGTATGACTGAGTCTGGAATTTATTGCTGAAAGCGGTAATGGTTTTCTGCATGGAGATATGGCGTTATGTACTATAGGCCTGCAATGGTTAGTATCCCTGGCGGTATGATTATGTCTGATTTTTGGTGCTGAAAGCGGTACAATTATTTTGCATTTATTCAATAATGTAATCAAACCAAAAAACGCAGAAATGTGCTCAGTTGCAGAATTGTCGCTGTTGTCACTTTCAGTTTCTGATGATAAATTTCCCCAAAAATCAGTATCCCTCAATTCTGCAAATGATTCTTATTTACTATCGCTGTTTTCTAGCTGATCAAAAACCACTTTTGACGCAAAGGGACACTTCTTGGTCGCTATGGACATTCTCATGTTTCCAGGCAGAAAGAATGACATTTATTATATAAAAGTGCATGCAGGGCTCTGGGCAAACCACTAGGGACAAAGGGGATGTGTAATGATTTCATACAGTAATGTAATCTATAAGATTACAGTGTACTGTATGTACTGTGTGTGTTTCACTTTTTGAATTTCCCGCCGGTCTCCGCCCCCGTGCGACGCGATGCTCGCAGGGAACGGAGCCCGGCACACAGAGGCATCGGAGTGGCGGACACAGCTCGCAGACACGCTGACACCGCGGGAGGACATCGCTGGATCCAGGGGACAAGGTGAGTAACATTGCCTGGATCCAGCGATGCAAGCCCGAGTGTGGCTCGGGGTTACCGCTAATGGTACTGAAAATCCACCCCGAGCCACACTCGGGAATACCGCTAGGAAAGTTAAGAGCATGCAGGGATCTAAATCAATTCATGCATGTTACTTACATGTAAAAGATTCCCTTTTGTTGATATTCAAAAACCTGAGACTACTGCTGGGTACTGCCATCTTGGATGTGATGTCAGCAGCTCCAGCAGACTAAGCACTGTCAGTAAAGTGACACTTTGCAGCAGCCTTTCCTAACCTTTTTACCCTGGAGGAAACCCTACTAAAATAGCATGATCGGTAAGTTAAGAGTACAAAGCAGGGGCGTACCTAGAGCATTTGGCACCCGGGGCAGATCCTATATCTGGCACCCCCCTTCAGGCGGCTCACCGTGTAGCGCCTCCATGAATTGCGGCCCGGAACCCGGAGTAATCCTTCTCCCTCTGTAGGCAGCCAGGCCCCTCCTTATTCTCTGCAAAAATGGCGCAGACTGACCTGAGGATTGTCATTGGGCGGCTGGTGCCAGACAGAAACACAGGTAACTGGCAGGGACACACTTACTATTACACAGACCCAGCACCACACCCCTCTGGACCCCTTTGCATTACACAGCCCCTACCTACTGCAGCTCTGCCCCTTCCTACCTTATTCGGGCATGCAGAGCGGGGGACACAGGAGAGCGGAGCAGGGGGCAGAACGGGAAAGACACAGCAGCAATTAATAGACAACGGGAGCTGCCAGGGTTAATCAGCAGGTGATTGGTTGCTAGGTGGTCCTAGCAGCCAATCACCTGCTTGTTAATATGAAAAATGAACTCTGGCATCTCCTGCTGTATATTAAGCGCTGCTGTTTCTCTCTCCCATTCTACCTCCTGCTCCCGGGTGGGGCCTGACACCCCCCCCCCCCCAATGTGTGGCACCCAGGTGGACCTGGGTCCTGGGGCCCAGTGCCAGAAAAAATTCTGGCTCAGGCCTCCACTAACTTGCCCGGCGGGGGGGGGGGGGCACTACTGTGAGCACCTGGGGTGATTGGCCATTGCCTGCATCTCTACCGGGGTGGCCAGGGTCCCGGATATCATGATTGTCCCCCGTGTAGCAGCCAGAATCATTTTGAATTAGGGGTGGGGGAGAGGGTACTGCATGTGCTAGGGGGCATTCATTTTAGGAGAAGAGAGGACTTGTGCTGGGGGTGGGGGGGAGGGGGGCAGATTTAATATTCAACCCCCCTTGCACAAGTCCCCTCTTCTACTAAAACGACCTCTAGCACATGCAGTACCCTCTCCCCCTCACCCAAATCATTAATTTATGTCAGCACCCCCGTGCAAGTGTCATGTGTCATATATGCAATATATAGAAGTGTGTGCTTAATGATCACAGACCTCAGATGAGCGGCACATACACAGCAGCATCTCTCCTCCTCCCCGGCTCCTCCTCCTGTCTGTGTACACAGAAGACATCAGAGCGGAGGAGGCGTGGGAGGGGCGACTTCATTGGTGTTACACTTTCTGTATTGCCAGTGAGAAAGGCAGCCTGCTGGGAGCGATGGCGGTGTTCTGAGGGCACTCATCGACATTACACCAGCTGCCATAGAGAGCTGCCACAAGCTGCGGGGTGGGTGTGCCCACATTAGCGTGCCCCTCCCGGGAAAGTCACTGTTCCAGCAGGGTTTAGTGTGCACATTCACTGGCAAGCAAGGGACGGCGCGGCTAATCATGGAGGTATGATTGCGCCGGCCCTGCTGACACTGCCCCCCAATGTGTGGCACCCGGGGCGGACCGCCCCCCTGTTGGTACGCCACTGGTACAAAGGGAACTTGGGGCAATAGGGATTCTCTTGGTACCATCACTGGACAAATACCATAGTTTGATTTAAAAATATAATAATTGTATTTAATTCATAGAAAATTTTTTCCTAAAAATAGACAATAAGGGGTTGATTTACTGAAACTGGAGAGTGCAAAATCTGGTGCAACTGTGCATGGTGGCCAATCAGCTTCTAACGTCAGTTTGTTCAGTTAAGCTTTTACAAAAAAACCTGGAAGCTGATTGGTTTCTATGCAGAGCTGCTCCGGATTTTGCACTCTACAGTTTTAGTAAATCAACCCCTATATGTCTAGAAACACATTGTTAATATAACAGAGTATACCTCGTCATTGTGATGGTGTGTGACCAAACTCTTTACGTTTTAAGGTCACACACCATCACAATGACGAGAGATACTCTGTTATATTAACAATGTGTTTCTAGACATATGGGGGTTGATTAAAGCTTCGTACACACGGGACGACGATCGTATACAACAGGTCGTACTAACGTCCGTTTATGCGAAATCGATCGTTCGCAATTAGAACAGCCGACATACAACGGTCGTACAAGGGGAGTTGTATGAGCAGACTAGAAAACTTGGTCGTACCAACAAGTGGTCATACGACTGTTGTATTGTGTGTACAGAGCAGTTGGTACAACAAGTTGTATTGTGCAAAACACGCATGCTCCGAAGTCAGGAACGGCCGGATGCTAATTACATGCACCTGAACGTTCTTCTGTGCTCGTAAGATCGTGTAGTGCAGTCAGTATGCAAGTTACATTATCCAACATACGATTTGAGACGATCGTAAGTACGATCGTCATCCCTTGTGTACGAGGCTTTACTAAAACTGTAGAGTGCAAAATCTGGTGCAGCTGTGCATGGTAGCCAATCAGTTTCTAACCTCAGCTTGTCCAATTAAGCTTTGATAATAAAACCTGGAAGCTGATTGGCTTTTATGCAGACCTGTACCAAATTTTGCATTCTCCAGCTTTAGTAAATCAACCCCATATTGTCTGTTTTTAAGAAAACGTTTTCTATGAATTAAATAAAATTATTATATATTTTAATCAAACTGTGGTAATTGTCTAATGATGGTACCAAGAAAAACCCTATTGCCCCAAGTTCCATTTGTACTCTGTGTTATTTAGGGATGAAGGTACCCATACCTCAATAATAATATATTCTTTCTGAGCTTTTTTTTTCTGCTATGATCAGTAAGTTGTTGAAAGCTTTAAACAAAAGAATTAAAAATTTGGCATGTCTAGAGAGATTATTTTACAATACTCACTTGCTCTACATGTCAATAATAATCATGAAAATAAATGAATAATAATGGGCAGAAAAAAAAACACACAGACTGAAATTGTAGTATTCTGCTACACTAGTTAAAGGTATAACAGTTAGCCCTTATATTAGTTGTTCGTGGAGAAATACCCCTTTACAGTGGTGAAGTTAGCCAGTGGAATAAAGCACCCCCACCTCTGTACCGGTGATCAGAGTAAAAGTGACCTTACATTGAATGTCAGTTGTGCCCATTGTAGGTGGGAGATCAGTCTGTAATTATTCACTGCTCAAGGAACCCTTGGCAAAGCTTGCAAGAACTTTTGCAAACTACTCTAGTATTCCCCTTCGCTCCTACTGCAGCAGCTACATAAAAGGTTATGTAGAAAGATGAAGGGAGGGATGGAGGAGCTGGGTCAGCACAGAGAGTAATAACACACTACTAAATAAAGAGAGGACTTTGACGTGCAAGAAGTGATGTGCTAGAAAACTGAAAATTTATATCAAATACCTACCGTAATTTTCCTTTCCTGATAGACTCCATGGCAGCATACGTGTGGGGGTTAGCCCCGCCTCCATAATTACCCTATAGGACCCCTCTCCCATAAATCTTTGCTCCATGCCAGCGGCCGTGTTCCATGACTAGCCTACTCCAGGCATTGGGAGGGGACTCCTGCTGCCATGGAGTCTATCAGGAAAGGAAAATTACGGTAAGTATTTGATATAAATTTTCCGTTTTCCTGACAGACTCCATGGCAGCATACGTGTGGGAAATAACTCGCTACACACACGGGTGGGAAATGCTGAGCAAAGAAAGTTTACTGAACACCGTCAACCAACGGTACTTGTAAACCAAAACTAACTTGAAGATAGAGCAGCTGGTTCAACACAGTAATGGGACATAGACGTGTTGATAGAAAACCAGGAAGCTGCCCTGCAAATTACTCCTGAAGCTACACGACACAAAGCTGCCCAGATGTAGACCAGCTCCAGGTCAGGTGAGCAGACACTATCTCCAAAAGAGCCCAGCCCTTGGCTCTGTTAGCCTGTTGGAAGACCTAGGCACCCTTTGTTTGATATAATGCAAAATAAGACAGCACAAGCCATTACTTTACAGAAGCCATGTTTATTGAATAACCAGCAGGAACAGGAAACACCACACAGGAAATACGTACAACACAGATGCACCATACAGTTGCATTTAAAGAAACATAACATCCATAACATTTCGTGCCACAGTCACCCTAAATGGGGCACATTCCTCTGTCCTTTCTGGCAAAAAGGATGAACAGGCATTCTGAAGGCTAAAGGAAGCTTTGCTTGTAGATATGACTTTACAATTTCTGAGGGATTCCTAAAATTAAAGGAAGGCACTGCTGGAAGTCAAATCAGGAATCCCTGTTTACTGTACATGTGCTTTAACCAACTAAGCCACAATGTGCCATCACCCACGCAAATTAGAACTCTAAGGATGGTAGAACACTTTCTTGGCTCCCACTAAGACTCATACACCCTAGGGGATTGAGTCAAGCATAGGTAACAGCACCGCTCAACTGGAAGAACGTAAGAAAGTTCTCCAAGACCCGTAAACTAATCTCTGAGGCTTCTTATGCCAATGTGATAGCCGGGAAAAGGTGAACTCAACCAAGGTCTGAGCCTAGCTGCTTCCTTGATGAATTGTTAGTGTTACGTACCTGACGGTGGAGTCTGTCTTGTGCAGGGAACAACCGCTCTTGCGCACCCGATTCAAGGACCCCTGGTAGTGTAGACAGAGGCCCGAGAGTGCGGGATGGCACGAGGGCTGGATGGTCACAGATGTTGTAGTGATATTCCAGCAGGTCGTGTAAACAGGAGAATGGTCGTACAAGCAGGGTTGGCAACGTGCAGGCAGAAAGGTACAAAAGGGTTAGGCAAGCGGATCGTCAAGTTCAGGCAAGGTTCGTTAACGGGCGGGCAGCGGAGGTACAGAGGAGTAGACAAGCGGATGGTCGTGGATAGCCGGGGTCGATGCAGGTAGCGGACAACAGGTCAAAGCAAGCCGGGTAGACAGGAAACAGGTGAAAACAGGCGCACGGGAGCGCGCGAACGCGCACGGGAGCGCGCGAGCGCACACGGAGGCGCGCGCACCACCCGGAAACGCCCAGGAACACTGGCAAAGTCCTTTTTACTGACATTTAGACAGGAAGATGCCTAGACCAACAAAAAAACCTGTGAAGACCAATAAGGCTGACACTTGGGCTCCGAGGGAGCTGACCGCTAGAGCCAGAATTAAATCTGACTGGAGGAATATTTAAAACTGCTAGATCACTACATGATCTGTTAGCAGCAGACAGGTATTGAACAACTTTGACCAGATTCTCCTGTCAACTTTGTCTACGTTCATTCTTCTAGTATTCAAGTGAGTGGAGATGACTCTGGAAGAGCAACCGGGGACCTCCAATCTTGAGAACCAGGCCATCTGACGCAACCGTGCTGGACAGGGATGTAGAATTGTACTCAGTGACATAAGGCCTGGCCTGAGGAGAATGTGTAATGGGTTCCGGAAGCTGAACTGTGCCAGCAAGGGGAACCATGACTTAATTGGTCGATAAGACATCACTGCCACTAACACCACAGCCTCTGTTCGGAGTTTTTGAACAAAACCCGAGGTTGACCTGGATTGGAAGAAATGCATAGGTCCTACTGCATTCCCAATGATCCATCAGGACATCTACACCTGAAAACCTCCACATGTAGACCATTCATTGTGGACTCGGGACAGAACACCGTTAGAACTTTTTGGACTTTGAATATATGCTGCTTGAGCTGTAGGCTTCATTGTTCTGAGCCCAAGACATAATTGGTTGGCTTTCTGTAATAGAGAACAGGCTGTGAGTCCCCAGGCTGTCTAACGTAAGAAACTGCCGTAGTGGATTAACTTAACACTGACGCTCCCTACATTATATGATGAAAGGCCTGAAATCTGCTTCCTGGCTTCCACTGCTGGAGAAACCCTCGCAGAAGGCTACCTTCTCCAGCTTCCACTCGATCCTCGGATAGGTAGACACTATAGTGCCAATCAATTTAGACGCTGATTGGCGTGCCGTTGGGAAGAAGATGGGGCCAGGAGTATTCAGATCCAGAACATTGGGATCCAAAGCCAAGGCAATGATTCCCCTGATTATATTGAGTCCTGAGGCCCACAAGAGACGGAGTGGGCTCCAGGTGTCTCCCTGCCATATTCGGCAGCTTGCTGAATTTGTAGAGCATAGAAAAGACCTGAGCTCTGGGCTCCAGCAGCTTCCCTCTGTCTTGAGACGGTAGGACAAGGACCTCCACGCAACTAGGTCGGCGTATGCCCCTTGTTTTGATAAGACTAACAGCCAATACGACCCTGAGAAAACACACAGGGTGATGTTGAAAGCCCGAATGGCTGGAGCTGGAGATGGTCTTGACCTACAGTGAACCAAAGGAACTTGCGGAAGTCTTCTACAATGGGCACATGAAGGTAAGAATCTTAAGTCTATTGAACTTCTCCTTTGCTGAAGATTGTCTCAGGTGTGCAAGGTCTAAAACCGGCCTCCGCAAGCTGCTACACTTCATGACCATAAGAGGGGCAAGCACCTGCCCTGAAAACTCTCGCATTCAGAGACTGGCAAAGCAGCACTTTGCGACTCCAGTGACTTACGTAAGGCATGAGTATACGCTTTCTTTACCTCAGTGTCAGGAAAAAAACATGGAAATGACTCAGAGAAAAAAAGGAGGACTTCTGATGGACCATGCATGTCCCGAAAAAACAAATACTTTGACGTCCAAATAGTCTGAGGCCCAACTCAGTAGCTTCGTGGCACCCAGAGTTCAAGCTTTAGCATACTTCTAAGAGGGATATCTGGTCTTTTCACCAGCTCTTCCTAAAGTCCCGTCCTGGACTGTAAAAACATGCAACCCTCGCTCGCTCTGCACTTTTCTCTAGACTTTCTCCTTGTGGCCTAGCCAGTGCTGGTCCTAAGGTAGGACCTCAACTTGCCAACTGTGGCCCCAGTTACGGTGCTATCCAGCTTGCCAAAAGATGAAGCTCCCTAACAGGAACGCTACACTACGCCTCTTAGAGGCGGCATCAGCAAGCCCAGGCTCCAGCCATAGCACACACTTTGCCGTAACTGACAAGAGCAAAAAACCGTGCCACTATGCGGCTGATGTCATTTGGAGCCTCATTAATAAAATCGACACCAGCTCAGGCTTCTGAGCTACAGTGTTTCAGAAAACGCTCCTGAATACTGCGTCCACATTCTCCATTCACATTTCCATCCTTTCGATATGGCCAC
>BLSH010080519.1:1745059-1762376 GCA_018402905.1 Glandirana rugosa
TAATCCAGTGTTGAAAAAAAAAAGGTCAACATAAACAGTATCCAGTGACAGTTCCAGGTCGGAAGTGTCGTTTTCGAGACTTAGGAGGACTTGACAGTGACCTATGACAAATACAACTGGAAAAAAAAAAGTTGTGACCTAATGAGGTGTTTATCGTGTCATGCCGTGTAATATCAACCTGACCTAGAAGGACTCACAAAGCAAACTAGGATAGAAAGGAAAATATAGTACAATCAGCAAAAAGAGTACCCGGACAGCAAGGAGAGAAAGGGTTAAACCCCCCTCTCATACCTGCTATCCCAGGGCTGGCCACACGGGGGGCAGTGATACTTCCCCAATGTGAAACTGCCCAGAAAGACTGACAACCTGCCCAGGTGATCAATCATGCCAGAATCACACAGATAGCATACAATGCAGACCATCCCCTGTGATGATTGCACACAGCACTTTGGGAACTGCTGCAGCTGCCCACAGAGAAATCCATATATCAGCAGTACTGACCGCAGAATGAATTTCTCTGCTGTAACGTCACCACTGCCATCCACAGCGCCCATGTGCTGCGTCCCTGAGCAGAAGTAACCCAGGGACACAAGGCCGGAAGAGAGAGCAGCAGCTTGGAACACCCATGTGCTCCAGCTGCCATAGGCTGGAAGACACTAGCCAGAGAAGAAAACAGACAAACAGAAAATACACACACACTGCTGCCATGGAATGTGTAATATAAAAGTATACATCACCGCACACGGCAACTTCAATCCTGCTTCCACAATCGGATCGGACCGGGCCAGGTAGGATGATCACACTGGGCTTGTTTCTTAGTCCAGGGCAGTATACACACACCGGTCTTTAGCAGATAGGGCCGCCTGCTCTCAGCTAGGCTTTCTGGCCAGGCGCACTTTTCAGCTACTCCCCAGGGCTCCGACTTCAGCGCTACTCTGCTTTATACACTCCATGCCCTGCTCTCAGCTAGTGCCTATTGGAGGGACGTAATTCCTCTGGCCGCTTCACCGATTCCTGACTGTGGAGGACTCTTCAGAGAACCGTTTATTCGGTCCTACAGAGGAGGACAAAAAAGGAACACGGCCGCTGGCATGGAGCAAAGATTTATGGGAGAGGGGTCCTATAGGGTAATAATGGAGGCGGGGCTAATCCCCACACGTATGCTGCCATGGAGTCTGTCAGGAAAACTGGGTTTTCCTAGAATAGTAAATTTTTTTAGCAAGCTCAGACATATAACAAGTGAATAAAAACATTTTATGAAAAGGAAAAGCACTGCATGTAAGCATTTGCATTACTAGATGTGTCTGTGCTTTTAGCTGCAATTCTTTTCTAAGCTGGTGACAGGGTTTTTTTTTAATGCTTATGCAAGCTGAGTGTTAAATACCAAAGCATTTATCTTGATATTTTGCTAGTAATAAAGTTTACAGTCTCCAGACCAATATCAAAATATTAGCTAGAATATTGGCAATACACCTTAATCAGGTTATCCTTTCCCTGGTACATGAGGACCAGACAGATTTTATGCCGGGAAGGAATACTTAATTCAACCTTAGAAAAATATTTATAAACCTGCAGGCTCAACATGAAAATATCGGAGAAAGAGTAGTGGTGACACTGGACACAGCTAAGGCATTCGATTTGGTGGAATGGTGCTACTTGTGGAAATGTCTAGCAAGATATGGTTTTGGCCCTAGATTTCTCAAATGGGTGCAAATGCTCTATCAGGACCCAGAAGCCAAGGTAGTAGCTAATCGGTGGCAATCAAAAACGTTTAATCTTACCAGGGGTACAAGGCGGGGCTGCCCTCTATCTCCCTTAATCTATGCCCTTGCAGCAGAACCACTTGCAATGTCCATCCGGTCCAATCCTTTGATACGGGGCTTACATATGGGAGATTTTGAAGAAAATATAAGTATGTACGCCGGTGACACACTGCTGTACTTGGCAGACTCAGGCCCCTCTCTTGCTGAAGCACTGCAAACAATAGAGCGATTCGGATCCTTTTCCGGATTGAAAATCAATTGGGAAAAATCGCAGATCTTACCAATTGATTATTCTCCCCCAACCCAGTCACAAGCCCACCTACCCCTACAACAAGTAAGCAAGATTAAATACTTAGGTTTATATATAACCAGATCCCCCACCGACTATATCTCACTTAATGTGAAACCATTGTTTGCACTGATTAAAACTAAAACACAAGTATGGGCCCGACTCCCTCTTGGAGTGTTGGGTCGTATCAATCTTATTAAAATGGTACTTCTTCCCAAAATGTTATACATACTATGGCGCACCCCAGTATATTTACCCCTAAAATATTTTAAATCCATAAAAGCTCTTCTCAAACCATTTGTATGGTGGAAAAAAATAGACACAAATTAGCTTGGCGACTACTCAAAAATCCCACTGACCTAGCAGGTACAGCGTTGCCAGACTTCAACTTATATTATATCGCATCTCAACTGTCCCAATTGTTCCACATCGTTAAGACAGACAGGAGGCGTTTCAAATCACTACTATGCCCTAATTGGACACAACTGACTTCTGATCCACTTTGTTAAATGGCGGTGGAGACTGGTGGCGACGACTTGAAAGAGAATTGGGGCTCTCTCCTAAACCACTATAGGCGAATATGGAATCTGGCCTCTGCTAACCTTGAAATTTCTATCCACAACGACTTCACTCCCATTTGGCACAGTAAGACCCTTTCAGAATTTTTATCGATACCTGACCCCAAGATTTGGTGTAAACAAGGTATTTATTACTTATCACACCTGCTTGACACGAGAACTTTAAAAACATTTGATGCACTGAAAGCTGAGTTTACACTTCCAAACTCTATGTTCTTTAGATTCCTTCAGGTTCAGCATGCCATTCACTCCCAGTTCCCAGACTCGATACCACAATCTCTCCCTAATCCTATAATGGAAGTAATCAAAAGTGAAGATCCTCAGAAATTGATATCAATATTTTACAACATGCTACTTACCCCCTCATCCACCAAGACTGCATATCATTTGAAACCATGGTGGGAGAAGAATTTGGGGAATATGGAGGATGAGGAGTGGAGTGTTGCACTGGACACGTGTAAACTTGTGTCACCAAGACTTTCTGATAGATTGACCCAAGTCTACATCATACACCACACAAATCTTACTCCCTTGAAGATAGTTAAATTCAGCAGGAGACAATCCAATACATGTTTACTGTGGGCTCAAGAAACAGTATATAGGGATTTTGGAAACAGGTGGTGGATTTCCTTTATGATACCATGGGATCTCCTCTAACCCTGGACCCAAAACTATGCCTAATGGGGATATTCCCCCACACAGATTTAGACAAATTCACCAAAAATTTTTTTACATGAGACTTTATTTTCCGCCTGAAAAATCATAGCCAGATGAGACAATCACCCTCTAAACTATCTGACTGGATAATAGACTCTTCTCTACCATACAAAAAAATGTATTTACATCAACAGAGGGTGCCCAACAAAATATAACAAAATTTGGGATCGGTGGCTACAAGCATCATAGTTTCACATAATATGCTTTATTAAGTAAGTACTTGGATGTAATTTGATTGTATTTAACACTGTTACAAATCAGAATGGTACGGCAGCGTAGGTTTGAAATTCAGGGAATATTGCATTATAATACGAAATGGAATTTTGAAATTTAATGTATGCAAAATCTTTATAATGGATATGGGTATTATATATTATGTAACTGAACTGAACATGGAAAATTATTTGTGCATTGGAAGATTGTACATGTAAATTTGGAAATAAACTGTTTAACATAAAAAAATAAAGTTTACAGTCACCTTCTGGTAAGTTTGAAATTACACAACACACAATTTTGATTTAACACATTTTATTTAGCATAATATCTAAAGAGCTATGGAAGATGTGGTAAAATATATCTTGAAATGTTCGTGATCAGTTATCTGGTGTCTTCATGCTTTCTGCTCATTAATATAAAGGGTGCTTGGTAAGGTTCAACGCTCTCTTGGTACTGAATGAGATGTCATGTCTTTATCTTCATCATCGTGGTACTGCGTTTTATTTCTTTAAGATGAAATGGCAGATTGAACACATTAGGATGGTGAGAAACATGACTGTGGTTCCCGGAGCTCCATTACTAGGATCTATTCCTGTGTTATTATGGCTTGCGATTTCCTGCCAGAAGACAAAGCATGAAGCTTAATACAAAATCTTGTAAGCATCCACTTAACTGAGAGCCACTTGCAAGCAGTTCCATTACTAGTGCCTATTCTACTGAGACTAAATAACTTGTAAGTCAATCCCAACTCAAACAATAGCAGATGAAAAGCAAATCCAGTCGATTTTAAAAGTAGGCCATTTTCCCTAAACATTCCAGGAACCATGCTTTGTTTATCTTAGTTCTATCCTTCTGCCCATGTATACACACTCAGACCCATTAGTATCCTTTCCGGAACCCCAATGCTCTAATGCAATGGACCTACGATGCACATGCGCTAATGTTTTTTTTTAGTCCGTTCAGCTGAAATGTATATACAGTACTAAACTGGCGAAGTGTAATTGGGCCCTGAAGCCTATAAACAAAAATGTGAACTCATGATTGGGACATACTGTAGAAATGCTAAAGATATGTATTAAAGTGGATTGAAATCTTCTCAGGACCCTGAAGTCTACTTTGTGCTTTCCTGCATAGTATCAAAAAGTCACTATATAATTAAATTATTACAGGGATTGGGCTCCCCTGGTTTACTGCCCACTACTTTCCAGCTTTGGTTAGAGCAGGAAGGCTAATTTGTGTGAAACTCTGATCATCTGATTGACCCCTCACTGCACAAAAACCCTTGCTGATCCGATATTCTTTCTTTCTCTGAAAAAGGTAATTTTGAAGAATTCAACTCAGCTAGAGGACTGTTTAGCCCTATTGGAACGACCCAGCTCCAGGCTTAGAATGGGTACAGCGAGCTGTAGCTGTATAGACCAAAAACGTAAAGTAGTTCCAAACACTCCATTAGACTTGGAAATTCTGTGTTTATATCGGCTGACCTCAACTGATCCTTTTTGATATTTATCACTAAAAGTGGTAAACTCCTAAAAATAAACTTTTATCTTTGGTAACCACACATTACTTGACAGTTAGAATACGGATGCCAGGTGTAGGTAGGATATATCTAAATTCAATCAAACCAGACAATAAATACAAAAATAGTTAAAAAAATTGGTCTGGCTGACCATACATTTTATTCTGACAACTCTAAAGGGCTAATTCACATCAACGTGCTGCGAGGTAGTGGATTACAAAATTCACCAGTGTTCATGCTAAGCTAGAAAATAAATGGCGCCACATCCCTAATAACATAATAGATTCTACAAGATTTGGATGGGATTTTTTTTGGCACCAAAAACCAACAATGAATTAAATCAATTCATTTTATTAACCACTTTAACCCTGGAAGGATCTTCCCCCTCCCTGAGCAGAGCACTTTTTGCGATTCGGCACTGCGTTGCTTTAAGTGACAATTGCGCGGTCATGGGACGTTGTACCCAAACAAAATTGACGTCCTTTTTTCCCCACAAATAGAGATTTCTTTTGGTGGTATTTTATCACCTCTGCGGTTTTTATTTTTTGCGTTATAAACAAAAAAATTGCGACAATTTTGATAAAAAACAATATTTTTTACTTTTTGCTATAATACATATACAAAAAAAAATAATAATTTATTCATCAGTTTAGGCCAAAATGTATTCTTCTACATATTTGTGGTTAAAAAAAATCACAATAGGCGTATATTGATTGGTTTGTGCAAAAGTTGCCGCGTTTACAAACTATGATAATTTACAGCGTTTTTATGATTTTTTTTTTTGGCGGCGCTCTGTGATTTTATCGCGACTGCGATATTGTGGCGGTCAGATCGGACATTTTTGACACTTTTTTGGGACCATTGACATTTATACAATGATCAGAGCTAAAATAGCCACTGATTACTATATAATTGTCCTTGGCAGGGAAGGGGTTAACCTGTAGGGGGCGATCAAGGGGGTAACTGTGTTCCCTGGTGTGTTCTAACTGTATGGGGGCTGGGCTGGCGGGGCATGACAGATCTAACTGATCCCGATTACAGGGATCAGTAGGTGACGGTCATGATGCCTGTCAGAACGGGGAATCGCCATGTTTGCATCAGCGGTTCCCCGTTCTTCCCCTTTAGTAGGCAATCGCAGGTCACCAGTGGACATGGAGTCCGCCCGACCTGTAGCCCCACTCAGGGAGCGCAGGGCGGGCACGGAAGCGCCCTGCTGGCCCTGGATGGAGCAGCGGAGTGTGCAGCGGAGCCACTTTGCCGCCGTTTATCTACGCGAGGCGCTCGGCAAGTGGTTAATACAAAAGTAAATGGCTTCAAACATGCTTGGGATAAACATAAATCTATAGTCAGACAACAAGGTTAATGTAAAAAAAATAAAAATAAAAAGGGGCAGACTCAATGAACTACTCAGTCTTTTTCTGCCGTCACTTTTCTATGTTTATGTAATTAAAAACACCACATATAGCACTAGCTAAAAATAAAACCATAGTCCATGGCAATGCACAATCTTTTTTTATAACATGGGGTCCAACGTGTTTCAACTCAAAGGAGTCTTCTTCAGGGAACAAACAGCATACTGTATTATCAAAAAATGGTTGGAAAACCAAAAAACATATCCTAATTGCCAAGCATTGGTCCAGATCAGCAATCAGAGTTTTTTTGTTGTTATATGTATATAAATGTGGGGTTTTATTGTTTTAATGGTGATACACCCAGCAGGTCTATAGAAACGTAACACCATCAAGTACTTACAAGTCAAAATATGCTAAAGATGCTCACAACTTATCCATGGCAAATGGTAAGAAAGATAGTTGGGTAAAAAGCCCCAATTTTAGACTCAAAAAAACAGCGACCGGCATGGTGGGTGATCAGTTCCACAGTGGACGGTAGTGGATTGCTTTGCATTGTGCTGCATGCAGTACTTTTTTTGAGCGCATACCACCGCAGTGCAATGGTCTGAATTGGGCACACAGGAGACAAGGCATTTTGCCTTGTCTTGCAATGGGACTACACTGGAGAAGGGCATCCAACGCGGTTCCACCTTACTTGGTGTGAATGGGCCCTCACAAATACCAGATGGATTTGTGTGTTCATTTGAGCCCCAATAATACATGAAATTCGGTAATGTGCAAAAGGGTGGGATGGCATATTTTATATACCACAGCTGTTTTGTATTCCTAGTCCAATAGTTCTTAAAGTACCCATGGGTCTCAGAAGACAGTTTATCATAAACTCTTTTCACTTTCAAGCTCAGCTCAGTGAACCTTAAAGGGAGTTAGAAGCTGTTGTCAGCTTATTGGGGAAGTGGTGAGGCCAACCGTCAATTTTGGCACCTGGTAAATGCCAGCAATAGCAACAGGCAACAGAGGGAGAAGAACTGATTGCAGGAAAGGCTTTGATGACCTTTTTTAGGGTGTGTCTCCTATATTTAGGGTCCTTAACTGGTTAAGTAAGAGATAAGAAAAAGACAGCCAAATTAAGCCTAATGCTAGCCATACATTATATAGTTTTCTTGTTCAATTTCCTTTAGATTTACCTTCAACTATGTAGCGCAAGGGCCTGCCTGATTGCATACAATTTGAAAGTGTTTAGGTCTGCCCTCATATTATATAATTTTGGTAAATCTAAAGGAAAATTGTACATGAAAATTTTATAATATATGGGCAGCCTAATGTTGCCTCCTGGGGGATCAGGAGGAATCCCCCCCCCCCCCACTGGATCAACTGTGGGTATAGGATTGTGTATATGAAGGGTTTCTTTTTATTTATTTTTTGTATTGGTTGAATTAGATGGACTTTTTTCAACCTAACTATGTAAAAGCTAACATTATTTAAGCAGTTACAGTAACAGGTCATTTTTTTCTTTTGGAAATAAAATTTAACTACATCATTAAAAGCTGACCATTATAAGCACGCAACCATGTCAGTGTTATATGGTTTATTCCAACTCATGTAACTGTCACTTTGACCCCTTTCACACTTGTGCGAGTTGTCCTGCGATTTGGGACTGCAAAGTCCCATGACAAGTCGTTCCCCATTATTTCCAATGAGAACCGTTCATATCTGTATGACTTTCAAGTCATGCCGACTTCAAAGTAGTCCCTGCATTACTTTGGTCCGACTTTGATGCAAATTGAGGTCCATAGAATTCAATGTTAAACCCTCAAATTCTCATGCATATCACACCTGAATAATATATATGTGATTTCAGTTCTACTTCTGTATGACTTTGGAATTTGTTTTCATTGAGCCAAAGTTGCAACAAAGTCGTACTGATCCCAAATCGCGTGAAAATCGAGCTAAAATCGTGGCAAAAAAAATCGCTGTAAAATCGTCTCGCACAAGTGTGAAAGGGGCCTTTGGCTAGACAGCTTGGCCCGTTAAAGGAAGTAAAAAATGTGGATCTACTGAAAAAATCAACAGTTAATAAAACTATGTTACGGGGGAACTCAGAAAAACAAAAACCTGCTATTTAATGCTACTGATTAACTGAAATGTATGTCTATTTTTTGCCCAGTGTTTGACTTTAATAATTTTTCTAGGAATTATTTCTAAGAAACACTCAACTTTGTACTGACTTTGGAATAATGAAATATTTATTGATTCACATGTCCCATGGATTTCCCTGATCCCTGCTACTGTGAGGCTGAGGTAGTAAGCTAATTTAATACAATTTACTCATCTTCACAAACTGATTATAATATGAAGAAATAAGCCAACCAGATCAGCTTGAGTGGCATTTATTTTTTAACCACTTCCCGACCGCGTACTGTATATTTACTGCGACAGTGTGGTTGTATTCTGCGTCGCGGACGCGCAGCTAGGGGGCGAGAGCGCGCCACCGGCGGGATGCTTTCGTGCCCGCAGCCCTCTGAAGGAGTGCGCCCGCGGCTCGGGTGGACCCCATGTCCGCCGGCAAGTCGCGATGACCTGCCAGAGGGGAAGAACGGGGAACCGCCGATGTAAACACGGCGGTTCCCTGTTCTGACAGGCGGCATGTAAGAGATCTACTGATCCCTGTCACTGGGATCAGTTAGATCTCTGATGCCCCTGACAGCCCAGCCCTCTCACAGTTAGAACACGCCTAGGGAACACAGTTAACCCCCAGATCGCCCCCTGCAGGTTAACCCCTTCACTGCCAATGACATTTATACAGTAATCAGTGGATATTTAAATTTCTGTTCGCTGTATAAATGTCATTGGTCCCAAAAAAGTGTCAAAAATGTCCGACATGTCCACTTCAATATCAAAGTCAAGAAAAAATCGTAGATCGCCGCCATTACCAGTAAAAAAAAAAAAGATGTAAAAACCCGAGAAATGAATTCTCATGGTTCAATCAATAAACGCCAATTGCGATTTTTTTTTTTACCAAAAATATGAGAAAGAATATAAATTGGCCAAAACCGATGAATACATTTTTTTTTTATATTTCTTTTTTGGATTTGTACCATTTCCACCTACACTATATTACCAAAAAATATTGGGACTCCTGCCTTTACACGCACATTAACTTTAATGGTATCCCAGTCTTAGTCCGTGGGTTCAATATTGAGTTGGCCCACCCTTTGCAGCTATAACAGCTTCAACTCTTCTGGGGAGGCTGTCCACAAGGTTTATGGGAATGTTTGACCATTCTTCCAGAAGTGCATTTGTGAAGTCAGGCACTGATATGGATGAGATCAGGACTCTGTGTAGGCCAGTCAAATTCCTCGACCCCAAACTCGCTCATCCATGTCTTTATGGACCTTGTCATGTTGGAACAGGAAGGGGTCATCCCCAAACCTTTCCCACAAAGTTGGGAGCATGAAATTGTTCAAAATGTCTTGGGATGCTGAAACCTTAAGAGTTCCTGTCTTTGGAACTAAGACCCCATACACACTATACAACTTTTGTTGTCAGATTTCCTTTAGCTTTACCAAAACCAAGTAGTGCAAGAGCCTGCCTGATTGCATACAAATTGAAACTCTTAAGGTTTGACCTCATTTTATATGGTTTCTAAGGAAACACATCTACAGAAAATTGTATAGTGTGTATCCAGCTTAAGGGGCCAAGCCCAACCCCTGTAAAAACAACCCACACCATAATCCCCACTCCACCAAATGATTTGGACCAGTGCACAATACAAGGTCCATAAAGACATGAATGAGTGATGGGGTGGAGGAACTTGACTGGCCTGCACAGAGTCTCGACCTCAACCGAACACCTTTGGGATGAATTAGAGTGGAGACTGCTAGCCAGGCCTTCTCATCCAACATCAGTGCCTGACTTCACAAATGTGCTTCTGGAAGAATGGTCAAACATTCCCATAGACACACTCCTAAACCTTGTGGACAGCCTTCCCAGAAGAGTTGAAGCTGTTATAGCTAAAAAGGGTGGGCCAACTCAATATTGAACTCTATGGACTAAGACTGGGATGCCATTAAAGTTCATGTGCATGTAAAGGCAGGCGTCCCAATACTTTTGGTAATATAGTGTACATCAAGCCATGAAAGCTACTATCAAATTACTGTATAACAAACATATATTCATACATATACAAGCAACAGAATATGTTCTACAAAATTAAACTATATAACTTTGAATAACAAAACATGATTTCCATATAAAAAATGTAATTTTAAAATATTTGTTGTAAATATGCAATATTGCCTATCAATAAACCATGACTTAGTTTTCTATACTATGTCTCAGTGTGCCCTTATGATGTCATCAGTGTACATGTAGCTACCCCATATCATGATCAAGCAAAGTACAATTGTAACTATTTTTAATGGTAGTGCTCAACACTAGATATACAGTATATAAACAGAGAATGCTGTCTAATCCCTGGATATTGTTTGATAAATGTTAATATTTCATAGTGAAGATACTCACAGCAGGTGGTTCTCCAAGGACCATGGCCATAAGAGAGAACAGAAGAGCGCAAATCACAAGGTACCGTTGCATGTTGTATTAGATATTTTCACAAATCTCTTCTTAGCAAAAAGGTTCTTCTCCTGTACAGAAGTCACCGAAAGGTATGCTTTTTTATATCGGAGATTCAACTCGGCGCTTCTGTATTTTTTTGCTTGAAAACAAAGATTGTTGTTCTTTTAGTAACTCGGATAGTGATGAGTATCTGGTTGACACCTGCTGAGTAAAACTGAAGGTTTGTACAACCCAGCCCCAAATTATGTTTGTTCATAACCCACACCCCCTACAGATAATAGGCAGAAAACCACAAGCACAGGATGCACATCCTTTACTTTGTTTTTTACTGTACAGTATATAAGTACTCATATTAATGAGAAAGTCAAATTAGCATTTGAACAATACCCAAAACAGCTTTAGTACAAAAATAATAGATGTGCTGCTCTATGACATCTAGTTTTACAACTTTCTAAAAAGTAATAAATAAATGTGTACTAAAAAAAACAAAAAAGTAGAGTTTAAATGTAAAATAAATGAATAAAAGTATGTTGTAAAGGTAAAAATCAATATGTCATTATCAAACATGTAACACAAGCCCATCCAGTCCCAAAAACAGACATGTAATATATTGCATGTGACCAGTCCTTAGATGAGGTGACTGCATTAGGATTCTTCTTCAACTTTTACTTTCACTTGGTAATCCTGAGAATAATGAACTTCCCGTTTCTGGGTGGCTAGGCTTATTTCTCCACTGTGTCTATGTAAAGAAGCCAGGCTGGCCTTCAAACATGTCTGGCTTTGTTCATCTCCATTTCATGGTAGACCAATGGGATTAAGGTTTTACACAAGAAAGATAGGCACATTTGTGCTCTCTTTTCAGTTCACATGAAGTTACACTGCCTCTTAATGGTCTTTAATGGTCCGGATACCGAAGTGTTCCTTATTCACTGGTGTTGTCCCTGAGCTGTTACTCACCTACTCATCAGGAAACTCTCCATGTGCTACTTTAAATTGCAGTGTCCAATCAGACAGCTGGCATCCATGAAACACCAACGGAGGCCCTGAGGGGACAATTTCCTCTAATGACTCCATTCTATCTGTATAGTGGGACAGTGCCACCTACTGCATGGAGGAAAACCTGCCCCTGCCTATGCTCTCTTAACAAATGCAGTCCTTGGCATACACAAAGATCACACAGTAAGAAAACCAAAACATAACATGTGAACAACGAGAACATCCCACATTTGGCAGGTAGTTGACTTCTAGTGGATCTGGCAGGGTGGAGCTCTTCGCCATTGTCTATAGCTTCACCAAGAGGACCATCTGCAGAAGGTTGTACGGAGGCCATAGGGGTCAAAGGGTTACCACAGGTAGTTAGAACACCCTCACCTGGGCCTTTGGGAGTGCCTGCAGTCTGTACTGGATCATCTGTGCAATCTGATTCCAGTGGTTGAGTTTCAATAGTAGGCAGGTACCACTCCACGGGAGCCTCCAGAATTGGGAATATGTCCATGGTACCTTTAACTCTCAAGTGTTCAGAAAATGTTGCATTTCCACACGGTATGGGCAAGTCTCCCAACAGGGTTCCAGTTTGCTGCCTCTTTCGTAATTTGGGTTCTTGACACATACCCTATCTCCGGCTCTCAAAGACAATAAGTCAAATGCAGTCTCATCAGCTAAGTCTTGATGACATTCCAAAACGACTTGATTGACTTTCTAGGAGTTCACTGCTCTTGAATCCAGTCATTTGGTGTATGAGGAGACACACGCTTTCACACCTCTAGTAGCGAACCCTCAGGTAGTCATCCAGTACACCTGAACATCAGGAAGAAAGGTGCTGGTAGCTTTGAGCACTGTATGGTTGTAGGCCCAAACCACTTCTCCCATATGCTGTGGGCAATGATTCCAATGTTCTTGCTCCAGTGTCCTAAGCATACCAAGCAGCATATGGTTGTAACACTCACAAGCATTGTTCCCCTGAGGGTGATACACGTGGTACATGGCTTGCAAATTCACATAATTGACACAGTTCACAGTTCTCAAAATTATGATTCCACATGATTCGCTTCATGCAACCATACAGTTATACCACATAGTTCCAGAACAATTAGCTGGGCAGCTGCCCTGGGCACAGAGGTATATTGTAGGAATGGGGGTGAGGCTGCCCCGGTGACCCATTCCTTCTGCTACAAGGCTGACAGAAGTAGTGACAGCAGCATCATTACTCCTGTCAGCCAGGCACTCGAAGTGGTGAGGAGAGAGCCAGGAAGAGGTGTGGGCTGTGCTCTCTCCCCCTCCTCCTTCCTGTCAGTGCAGCACTCCTGTATTAACAAGCCAGCAGTAATGTTTACAGGAATACAGGAGTGGTGCCCTGGTAGGAAGGAGAGGCTGGAGGGGGAGAGAGAACACAATGCACACAGCCAAGTGCTGGAAAAAGCCAGGAGAGGAGGAGAGAGCAGGGAGGTCTCTCTCCCCCTCCAGCTGCTCCTTCCAGCCAGAGCAGCACTGCTGTATTCGTCTACACACAGCTCCCAGCTTGTTACTACAGGAGCATCGTCAGATGAGGACTTTGCAGACTTGTGCTCCTTACATTGGCCATCGGTGTCTATGCTCCCTTACATTGGTGGCCAAAGTAGTGTCCTTATATTGGTGCTCAGTGTCTGTGCCCCCCTACCCTACATTGGTGGTCAGTGTGTCCCTCGTGTACCCCTTAACTGCTAAGTAGTCATGGGTGCAGCCCTGCTTGCTTCTCCTTGGTGCTTAGTGTGTGCCCCAGCCCCCCCCCCCCTCATTGGCACTCAGTGGGAACAGTTTTACTCACAGGATTGGTGGGAAGTGATGGCAGGGGAGGAAGAAAGAGAATCAAGGAATTGGCAGAGAATAAAGTGGAGGGCTCTCCAAAGTAGACACAAGCTGTGTTTACATATGTGATCTCCATTATCAGCCATGACATCAGTCAAAGGCACAGAGCCACTCTGATTGGTGTGCTCCTTTTGCCTGTGATCCACTGTGAAGACCATAAGGAATATGTGTGGGCAGCCATGATCCCCCAGCACCCTGGTTGAGCAACACAAAAGTACACAAATTCAATTGTAACCATTTTTTCACACAAATAGACCTTTCTTTTGGTGGTATTTGATCACCACTGGGTTTTTTATTTTTTGCAATATAAACGAAAAAAAGACCAAACATTTTGATAAAAAAACCAATATTTTTTACTTTCTGCTATAAAAATATCCAATTATAGAATTTTAAAAAATCAAATTTCTTCTTAAATTTCAGCCAAATTGTATACAGCTACATGTCTTTTGTTAAAAAAGTTTATTGATTGGTTTGCGTGAAAGTTATAGTGTCTACAAACTATGGTATTGTCAGGAACAATGACTCAGACTGTGACAGAAAATGCAGTAAAAATTACACCTTTTAATAAAATGGTACAAATAGTAAACATAGTCAAAAACAAGCCAGGGTTCAGTGGCCAAATCGGGTAATCAGAACAAGCCAGGAAGTCGGGAAGCCAGAGATCAGCGTGGTCGGAGGCAGCAGACAGGATCAGGAACCAGAAGGGATGTCAGCCAGGCAAATCTTCAACAGGAATACAGCAGAGCGTCTCTAGTATGTTGACCAAGACGAAGGCACAGGAGAAGCCAAACCAGGCAGTTTAAATAGTCAGAAGGGGCTGGCTAATGAGAAGGAAATGATCACCAGGTGAGTTAATGTGGAATTAAGAGTGCTGGCAATTAACCGACAGCTGAGCAATCTGAGCTCTGAGAAGGGAGAGCTGAGCCCAGCCCTGACAGGTGTATATATTGGATTTATTTATTTATTATTTTATACTAGTAATGGCGGTGATCAGCAACTTATAGTGGGACTGTGATAGTGCAGCAGGCAGTCTGACACTAACAGATGCCGAGTGGGAACTAACTGTCACTGATATCAGCAGTGACATTAATACAGTGGTCAGTGCTAACACTATACATTGTCACTGTACTAATGACACTGGCTGGGAAAGGGTTACCATGTAGGGCAACTGTTTGCCTAACAAGTGTAATGCGTGTATTATATGCTATAAATGAGGTGGCTCGTGTGCATGCGCTCCCTATTCAGGGATGCCGGATCACGTACATGTTTGTAATCTGGCACAGAGTGTTCGCCCCATCGCCGCATATGTGCATGGGGCAGTCTGCGAGTGGTTAAAATTAAATAGGGATGTGGTTTAGCCAACAAGAAATTGTACAAATATTATGTATGCTGTGTGTGGCATATTGGAATCTGGGAAATAGAAATTACACCTTTTTTGAGGTCTAAATTGAATTGTGGAAATATTATTGATGCTGTGTGCAGCATATTACTTCTGTAGTAATTTATAAAAAAATAATTGATTTTTGTTTCTCCGATGCTAAAGCGGGATGTGGTGTTGACAATAAGGCCCATCATAAATGGTACAGTAGAGCAGAAATGTAATGCACAATATTATTTCATTACACAATGAAAAATACTCTTTTTTTGTACATTTTTGTACATTAACAGCTGCATGCTTTTTGTCAAGCTTTAAACATGGCCTACTACAACAACTGAATGGTGTCTATGTAGTGTGGATAATATTTCTTCCCATGGCCAGATCTAAGGGGGGTGCTGGGGAGGGCTGGGCCCTCCCAGATACCAGTTGCGCCCCCCAAAAGCCAACAGCCCCTCCTCATGCCTCCACTCCTCCCGGACCCTGTGCCCGGCCACTGAACTCCTTCTCCCAGGGCTGGGACATAGCTGGTGTAATGGGGGGCACCAGTAGCATCACTAGTGCCGGACATCCAGGTACTGTCCCGCTGCAATCGGCACATGCACAATCTCTCCCTGCTGTCACACTGGTCAAAGGGATCTAGGGAAGCTTCCCCTAGGCTCCTCCTTGGCTCTTAAGAGTGAGCATTAGCAGGAGCCTGGGAGGAAGAACATATCCTGTCCCGACATTGAACTGCGATGTATACACAGTCTGGGCTCTGTGTATGGAGAGGAAAGAAGGAAGTGGCAAGGATGGAGGTAAAGAATAATGTTCAGATGTTCAGGGTGAACAATATGCATTTAAAGAGAAGGACCACAGAAGTAGAGGGAATAGGAAGATTTATGGTATCTTTAGTACAGAAAGGGGGGGGGGGTGATAGGATCCATGCTTGTAGGGAGGGGGTGTAAGAGAATTTGTGCTGGAAGAAGGGATGGTGGCATATGCACTAGAAGGGGCGGTGGGGTTGGGGGGTAAAAGGATTTAAGCTGGGAGCCCCTCCCACTATAGGCAAAAGCTGTCCCTACATCACAGCCCCCTCACAGTTAGAACACGCCTAGGGAACACAGCTAACCCCTAGATCTCCCCCTGCAGGTTAACCCCTTCACTGCCAATGACATTTATACAGTAATCAGTGGATATTTGGTCCCAAAAAACTGTCAAAAATGTCCGACATGTCTGCCTCAATATTAAAGTCCCAATAAAAATCGCAGATCGCCGCCATTACTAGTAAAAAAATATATATATAAAAACGTCAGAAATTAAGTCTCATGGTTTGTAAACGCGGCAACTTTTGTGCAAACCAATCAATAAATGCCGATTGCGATTTTTTTTACCAAAAATATGAGGAAGAATATAAAACGGCCAAAACCGATGAATATATTTGTTTTTTTTATATATTTTTTTGGATTTGTATTTTAGCAAAAAGTATGAAATATTGTTTTTTTTTGCAAAATTGTCGCTCTTTTTTGTTTATAGCAGTGATCAGAAATGACGCAGAGGTGACCAAATACCACCAAAAGAAAGCTCTATTTGTGGGGAAAAAACAACGCAAATTTTGTTTGGGTACAACGTTGCATGACCGCGCAATTGTCAGTTAAAGCGACGCAGTGCCAAATCGTAAAAAGTGCTCTGGTCCTACAGTGGGAAATCCTTCCGGGGGTGAAGTGGTTAAAATTAGTTTAGTTTTCAATAAAATGCATTTTGTTTATTAATTTTCTAATGAATTCCAACTTTTCAGAATGATTAGAAATCAGATTGGTCCAAAAACGTTCGACTGATTCAAATTTTGTGTGAAGAATAGCTTGTTGGTAAGCAGCGGGCTTGGAAGCCTGCCGTTCGCATCCTTAACAACCGATGACTCACTTCCCCACTTCCCCACTGACAGATGAATGTAAAGAAAAGAATGCTGACATTGCCTGGCAATAGAAAAAGGTTTAAAAAAACGTTGTGGAGTCCCCCCCCCCCCAGTCCATACCAGGCCTTCGGGATTGATATGGATTTTATTGATTTCCACACTAAAATGAAAAAAATAACAAGGCGTGGGGCCCCC